>JAYMNN010000023.1:600000-887792 GCA_037074495.1 Acacia confusa | reverse complement strand
CCCACCCAAATAAACCGGAATGAAAATTGATGACATATGGGGTAGCCCGGGGACCAAAAATGTCCGACCTCGGAAAAAGAAAGAACTAGAAATCAAAAACTTCAGGACGACGAAATAAACTAGAACACAGGACGTAACCTGACAAATACATCCCGGCTGCTCGGAGCCCTGAACAACCGGGCTGGGGGGCAACTGTTACGGATATCTCATAAATGGGCCCAGCCCAATAACCAAAGAGCCTAGTCAAAATGGCTTCAGTCATGCTCATAACCGCTTCCTTGAAAATAGGAGTGGTTTTATTAAGAATATCTATCATGATGGTAACCACCTATGAAAGGAGGAGATTATTCAAAAAAGCATATCTTAATATCCCTAAAATAAAGGACAAATCTAACTGATTAAGATAGGGCCTAGGTACGCTTATAAATAGGGTAAACCCCTTACAAGGTACACACTTCTGAAACCCTAGCTTTTCTATTCACACAGAGCACACACAACACCCCCTCTGGCTATCATTAGCCTGTCGTATACTCTCGAACTACGTGGACTTTAATCCACACTGTGGTACGTAGGACCCCGGGATTTCACCCCAGGTCAAGTTCAACCCAACTTGTGATCCACTCCGGATCAATATATATATATATATATATATATATATATATATATATATGTTGAGTTTGGCCTTTCATCGGTCAACATGTTTTTTTTTTTAAAGAAACAATTGTGACTTATAAATTAACGATTTTTTTCTTACAAAAAACAAGAGTCAAAGGAAAGCACGCAATTAATATAACACACAAATTCACACACCCAACACAGGTTTGATCTTAGGGTCATTGGCAAAGCAACAACTTATACGAACTTTTTTGGAGTGAGAAGATGTTAAAATATTATCTTCTAGTCAAATAATCTTTATCCAATTTAATTGTATGATATTAATTTATTTTTGAAGGACAAAAATTGTGTTCATCGAATCCAATTAAACAAGATGCCCCCAATTTTGGTTGCTGATTTTCTCCTCCGACTCGCCTTCAATAGCTCGAATCTAATTAACTGGGTGATCTATAAATATCTCTATAAAAAACATAATTTTGAAAGTATATGTCTTGATTCTAATGAGTATACGTCCCAACTCATCTGAAATATGGGATGAGAAAGATGAAAGACGAGAGAGAAACATATAATATTCAAAAGCTGCAAATAACATAACTTAAAAATATCAAATACAAAACTTATTGTTGAAAACATTTCATCGAGATGAAAGAAAAGCCAATAAACAAGTGGGGCAGACGAAGGCAAAAATAATGAGTGAACATGATATTCGCAACTCTAATTTTGTGGCTTCCCCTTCAAGAAAGCACTGTCATAGGAAAGTAGATTTATAGCGCTAAACATTACAGGATATATATATATATATATATATATATATATATATATATATATATATATATATATATATATTAAATGTTACTTCTTGTAGTGCATTCTCCAAGTTATTTTTTTTTTAAAAAAATTAAAGGATAATTTATCTACAGGTTCTTATAATTTCAACCATTTTTTTTAATTTTTTCTTCTTATCAAGTCCTTATAATTTCACTTTTTTTTTTTTTTTTTATCAGGTCCTTGTAGTTTCCCCCTTTTTATCATGTCTTTATTGTTTAGTTGGATTTTTAATAAAGTGCTTGTAGGTTTTTTGGAATTTAATTTCATTATTTAATTTAAAATTAAATAAATGAATAATATTAACATATGATTTACTTATCATAAATTTAAATTAATAATTATATAATTTGAAAAATAATTAATATTTTTAATTATTAATTAATTTTATAATTATATTTTATTTTTAGAAAAAAATTATTATTATGATTCTAATTTTTAGTTATAAAAATAAATAAAATTTTATTTAAAAAACAAATAATACACATATATGTTTGATTAAAAATAATGAAGAATATTAAAATAATTCATAAAAAGGATGTTAAGTTAAAATTATCATAATAACTTTTATAGAATATAATTATTTATAGAATAATATTAATAATATTATACATAATAATATTATATTTTATATTTATAGAAGAGTATTATTATAATTTATTGGATAAATAATAAAAAAATAAGGATTTAATTAAAAATCATGTAAAATTATATGGATCTAATAAAGAGAAAATACTTATCTTTAAGGGCCTGATAAAGAGATGTGAAAGTATAGGACATGATAAAAAAGGGAAAAAAAAACTATAGAGACCTAATTAAAAATTAGTTGACACTGTAAAGATCTGCGGATCAGTTATTCCAAAGATTAATTGTTTTTCTGTAGCTCTATACTAGCAAAGGACTAGAGAAAGTAAATAATTGTTGTAGCGCTTTTTTCTATAGCAAGTAATTTTCGTAAAATACTTTTTTTTTGTCTGGATTTTCTTTTAGAACTACATTTATAAAAAATTTACAAATAAATTTTTCTATCTGCAGAGAAATTCTAGAAAACAAATACAAGCAAAAAACTCCAATTCAATTAAGTCACTTTAAAGAACTAATTAACAAACTTATATCCCTACTATGTATATTACAATAGTTGTGTCAAATCAATCTAATTCCAACTCTAAAATAAACAATACAACTACTAATTAATAGTATACTCTTGAGTCATGTAACATCCTAATTTTCAAAAGCGGAATAATTTTTTTTTCATTCAAAGTCATTTCAAATTATCAGAGTAGACCCTTTGAGCGGAAGAATATCTGATATACATATTCAAAATGCCATAAGTCTGGTTGGATACAATAGTGGTATAGAAACCGCGTGGTTTAAAGTGAAGAAAGACAATAATAGGAAGGCTTTTGCCGGAACATTAAAGGAAATCTTCAGTCGGGTCTTCTAGACGACCTGCTTGCGCTTCCCCTTGTCCTCCGTCCTTGGTTCTCCTGACCCTGACGCTATGTTAAGAGCTGAGGTCCCATGCATATGGACCCCAGGTAATGGTTAACCTCATATTTACATACACAATATATAGACAACTCATACCACAACACCAAACCGCATACTCAAGCAAACTATCATAACCAATGCATATGTATCGCTCCCAGCATACGACCATATCGCTCCCAGCATACAGACATATTGCTCCCAGCATATGAACATATCGCTCCCAGCATTACAGATACTCTCTAACCTTTATATGCACATATACCACATATATGCATAACATAAACATCAGAGTTAGTGTTACAGTACGCGAACATACCTTCGTTGACGTTATACGGTATTTCTGGCGGAATACGGTGTGACAGTTGGTCAGAACATATTCAGGGATATCCTATGTAACATCCCAATTTTCACAAGCGGAAATAAATTAACTTTTCATTTAAAATCATTTCAAACCATCAGAGTAGACCATTTGAGCGGAAGAGTAACTGATACTTATATTTCAGAATGCCATAAGTCTAGCTGGATACAATAGCGGTATAGTAACCGCGTGGCTCAAAAGTGAAGCAGACAACAAAAGGAAGGCTTCCGCCGGAACGTCAAAATGAAATCTCTAGCCGGGTCTCTAAGCGTGCTGCTTTCCCTCGTCCTCCGTCCTTGGTTCTCCCGACCCTGACATTATGTTAAGAGCTGAGGTCCCATGCATACGGACCCCAGGTAACGGTTAACCTCATATTTACATATATGGTATAAAATCACAGCAATTGGTTCACTTCCAAACATGTCACCAACTATGTCACTCCCAGTGAATGCAAATGTACCGCTCCCAGCGAAATATACCACTCCCAGTGAAAACAGATATATCACTCCCAGTGCATGCAGATGTACAGTTATCCTTTAACAACATGTACTCAAACAGCACACCACAACATGCACACAACACACATAGCACATATACACATACTGTAAATATCAGAGTTAGTGTTACAGTACGCGAACGTACCTTCGTTGACGAGCGTTTAGTACGTTGACGATAAAATGTACTTTTGACGGAAAACAGCGAAATGACAGCGGGACAAGATTACTGATATCCTATAATGATAATATCACATTTATCAATATTTGATATCATAACAGGCATTTTAGGTACAAACTACCATTTTGCCCCTGATCCCCTAATCGGCGGAATTTCGCCAGTACTTCGCTATCTTGACCCTAATCTTCCAGAATTTCCACATATCTCTAACTCTATGATGGTTTTTGAAATTAATACCTTAATTACCCCTAGAACATGATTTCTAAACATACTTGGAAGATTAAAGATCAATCTAGCAGTTCTACTACAACTACCGAAAGAGACACTAAAACTAAAGACTAGGGACCGAAGAACTTACTCAGAGTTTTGCTATGAACTTCTTACTCCTCTTCCAGAGCTTCTCTCTCTAACTTCTCTCTAAGATTGTAAGTGAATTGGTGAAGAATGAAGAGGAAGGATGGCCTATTTATAGAAAAGCCCAATGGCATTTTCGTAATCCCTTTGAACTTTGTCTGATCAGTTTCTGGCCGTTAGATCGCACTTCTTGGAGGTGGCAAGATCTTGGCCTTACACCTCTCAAGGATGATGTCATCCCTGCTGCATCATCAAGTCTTATGTCATCTTGCTTTATCTGATGAATTCCCGGTTCGGTGCCCGGATCACGAGATTCCGTAGCACCTTAAAATTCCGAGAACAATACGCTGAAGGTCTTTTCTTCCTCTTTAAGAATACTGGGTTCTTCTACCCTTATATACCCAGTAAGGACATTCCGTTGTCTGCCGAAAATCCTCGATATTCGAGACCGGTTTCAAAAATAACTTCGGTCGGTACTAACTTCTGGATAAAAATCCACTGACCAATAATATATTCTGGTTTTTCCTAACTCATTCCCAGAATCTCACAACGGGATTACTTTCTATCCGTGATCATTTATCCTGTTCATTTTTCCTCTGATTATTATATTATTATCTAATTAACACATGTTTTAATTATATTATTATTATATTCTAAGATCTTATCTCTTATTTTATTTTATTATATTTATTATTTTTTTTCTTTTTTTTACTACACACACACACATGCACAACTGTTAGGCACACACACACTCACAACTCACACATACTCACAACTCACAAATATCTCCACCTTCTCTCTCTCTTTATTTATGTCTAAACAATTAGCCATTAATTATCTAATTAATCATTTACTAATTTTTGACAATTTTCTTAATTAGTAATAATTATTATCTCACAACTATTTTACTGACATTGGAAATTTATGTACCATGCATAATATTAAAAATCATGGGGTCCAATATGGTCCCCTAATACTTTTAGATTTTTCTCCTGTAATTTTTCCAAGGTAATAATTTAATAAATTACCTAAATTAGAGACAACATACTTTCCAAATTTTAATAAATATTTAGTTGCCTCTTAGAATTTTATCATAATTTTCTCAGGGTATTTTATAACCCATAAATATTTTAGGGACCTATTTGCAAATTATCTAATGTTTTAGGGACCTTTTCGCGCATTATTCAATCTTAGGAGAAATTGTCCCAATAACAAGATGAATTCAATACAAGGTGTTTGAGACCTCATATTCACCTATTTTCAATAGGTATATTCTACAAATTTATGATATTTACCCTACGTCAAATTTTAGGGTATTACATCCTATAAGGATAATATCACATGTATTCAATTACTAATATCATAACAGTCATTTTAATCACAAATGACCATTTTACCCCTAACCTCTGAAATCGGCGAAATTTCGCCAGAACTTCGTTACTTTGACTCTAATCTTTCAGAATTTTAACATATCTCTTACTCCAACATATTTTCCAAAATAAATATCATATCTATACTAAAACATGATATCTAAAATATACTGGGAGATTAAAGATCAAAACAACATCTATCCTAATACTCTAAGAACTACTGAACTAAAGACTAAGGACTGAAGAACTTACTCGGGACTCTGCTACAACTTTCTCCAGAGCTCTTCCTTCCTTCTCTACTCTAGAATTTCGAAATTTGCAAGAGGAATTGGTGAGAAAATGAAGGAGAATGGAAGACTATTTATAGGAAAAGGCAATGGCAATTTGGTAATTCCTTTGAACTTTATTTGATCAGTTTCTGGCCGTTAGATCGCACTTCTTGGAGGTGGCAAGATCTTGGCCTTACACCTCTCAAGGATGATGTCATCCTTGCTGCATCATCAAGTCTTATGTCATCTTGCTTTATCAGGTAAAATTCCTGGTTCCGTATCCTGATCGCGAAATTTCGTAAAATCTTAAAATTCCAGGAATAAGACGCTGAAGGTATTTTCTTCCTCTTTGAAAATACTGGATTCTCCTAATCTTATATTCTCATTGAGGACATTCTGTTGCCTACCGAAAATCCTCAGTAATCGTTACCGAGTACAGAAATAACGTTGGCCGGCGCCAACTTCGACACAAAAATTCATTGATTAATATTATACTCTGGTTTTTCCCAACTTGTCCCCAGATTCTCGCATCTGAATTATTTTCTATCGGTTCTCATTTCCATTATCTGTTTACTCCTTATTATTATAACATTATCTATTTAACATATGCTTAAATTTATATTATTATTATATGGTAAAAATCAAACTTCATCCTTATCTCCCCCCTAAATTCGGCCAACACACAAATATACATACATACATATATATATATATATATATATATATATATATATATATTTTACTCAATTATCTTGCACTTATTTTCCCCAAAATTTTCCTATTGGTCCATAACTAATTACTTGGATTTAGGCTTTTATAAATTCTTGAAAAGTCCTAAGCCATTGACCTTTACTTTTTAAGACTACATCTTAACCATTATTATTTATTTAATTAACCCAAAAATAATTACTTATATTCACTTCATTTCTCATGTTTCCTAAATTTCAATAATTTTATAAAATTCCTGAAAATTTCTTAATTAATACCTTAATAATTTCTAATAATTTTCTTAATTAAAACTAATTATTTTCTCACAACAATTTTACTGACATTGGTAATTTATGCGCCATGCATAATATTAAAAATCATGAGGCAACTTATGTTCCCCAAAATAATATCAAATTTTAACTCATTATCTTCCAAGGAAAATAATCCCATAAATTACCTAAATTAGAGACAACATACTTTCTAATTTTTAATAAATATTTAGTTGTCTCTTAGGATTTTATCATAATTTTCTCAGGGTATTTAATAACCCATAAATATTTTAGGGACCTATTTGCATATTATTTAATCTTAGGACAAATTGTCCTAATAATAAGATAAATTCAATACAAGGTGTTTGAAACCTCATATTCACCTATTTCCAATAGGTATTATTTACTAAATTATGATACTTATCCTAAGTAGGATTTTTAGGGTATTACAAGTCATATCCACATTTGTCCAAAAAAAAAAAAGTCATATCCACTTCATTCTTTAATGATTTCATTTAATTTACCATCAGTAGTATACTTTGCACAATGTTCTACAATAATTTACACAACAAATTATAATCACAAAAATTTAATCATCACTAAAAATTTAATTATCATACACTCCATTTATGTCAAAACACAACATAAAGTGAAACTAGTATGGCTTACATGAGTAATTACATCCTTCATAAATCTCATAACCGCAATAATTATCGTTGGGTTGGAAAGGGTACAACTGTAACAATATAATAAAACAGTTAATATAATTTTGAATATAAAAGTTTATTTTCAAATTTTGAGTAAATTTATATACGTACTTGATTGTTCTTCCACATGTAGCTACTTACCAGATGAGCAGCTTTAGAATAAATCAACAATACAGAAGCTTGATGGACTATCAATGCACTAACAAAACAAACAGAAATTAATATAGTTTTGGTTATTTAATCACACATGCATATATTTTCACAAACGTGTACACGTGCATTCATTACCTATTGAATAATATCAACATGCATGTCAGGATGGTGTTATGGTTGACCATTAATTAGAGGATCCATATGGTAAATGTGAGGACTTAAAAGTTCCGTTGGATTTATAACGAAACCAGTATATATCTAATGTTACCAACAATAGTTTGAATTTTTTTTGTTTAACAAGCATGTTATAAGTAGTGGAATGATTAAAAAAAAATACATTAAAAGACTACCACTGATAACTTACCCCAAATTGAAGTAAGTGCCAATTAGACTATCACAAATATTTTTTCAATGTACATCATATTAAGAAAATGTCTCACATGTAAGTACTTCCAATATGGTAGTCAAAGAAAAAAGTCTTTTTCTTCCAACCACTTGTCCCAACATGTTTTGCAAAATGCTTGTCGAAACTTTTGTCCAAATCTTTTACCTTTTCAAATACCTGCTTATTGTTAGCAGCTCTGGAGGGCAACCTTATCCTGCATTACTATTAAAAGCATTTTTTCCACCCCCTCTAATGATGTTTTGATGGTAATAATCTACAATGTCTCATATAGACATTTTTTTACAATGATCTAAATGAGTGTCATCTCCACATATAGGGTACGTATAATATCATTTGATGTTGTATTCAAACAGATTACCATGAGCTGGGAAATTATTAATTGTGCCAAACAACCTAACTTTCAAATTGAAACTATCTTCCTTATACCCATCATACATATTCACTAAAAGTTTTGCACATTAGATTCAAGTTATTAATTGAAGGAGCTAATGTAATACCCGAAAAATATAATTATCTTAAATATTATATTCCCATAAATAATACCTATTTTAAATAGGTGAATATGGGGTCTCAAATTTTGGTATTGTATTTATTTACATTTAGAGGCAATTTTTCCATAAAATTTAAGAGCCTAAAAATTAAATTAGCTTGGTACCATATTAAACCCTATATTAGAGATTAAACATTAGGATTTAACTAAATGTGTCTAATTTGTTCTCATTTAATGGTGAATAAATTATACAAATGAATGGAAGAATTAAATTATATTAACCTTAAAACCTAAAATCTAAGAGGACCAATGAGAGAATTTCCTTCCTAAATATGTGAAAAACATTAAAACATAATTGATTAAAAAAGAAATTAGGGGAAGGGGGCGGTTTCTTGGGCATTAATGAAGGAGAATAAATTATTTCAAAAATACAAACTTATAGGATAAGTAGTTTAATGTGTAGAGGAAGCCATGGCAAGTGTGTGTGTGTGTGTGTGTGTTGTGTGCGTGCCGAAATGTGTGTGTATGATGTGAGGGTGTGTGTGTGGTCAAAGGGAAAGACTTAGGGGCCAAGTTTCTTAAACTTGGGGAGCAAGTTGTGGTTTATTTAGTTGAAATTAGATGAGAATCCATAGGATTTAAATCATAACTTGGAATCTTGAAACTAAGTATTGAAGATAAGTACATATTTGAACTTAGTAAATTATAAGCTTCAACTTGGCTATTCCCAAAGTCATTTCCATAAACTTTTAGGATTCATATCTAAGTGTTTTAGGAAGTTAAAAATCACCATAAATCTAGTTACAAAATTAGGATTTCAAAAGTAAAACTAGATTTTGAAGAAAAACATTAGTTGACACTTAACTAAATTAGCATTTGGGTAAAGTAAGTGATTGAAACAAAACTCAAGAGCAAGAGGGGGAAGGGGGGCGGTTTTGGTGAGGTGGAGGGACGAGATCCTTGCCTCTTCTCCAAGTAAAAACCAAGGGCTAAGATCAAATGGAGTTTCTTAGTGGCTACTCCTTGGTTTGCCTATAAATAGAAGCCCTTCCCTTCACATTTTCCTCACCAATTCCTCAAGCTAGGCTGAAAATATAGAGAGAAGGGAGAGAGTGAGGAGCTTCAAGAAGTAAGAAGCAAGTGTTCTTCAAGAGGTAAGAGAGCTTTTAGTCTTGTAGTTTAAATTCTTAGTTATGAAGTAGAAATGCTAGAAATGTTGTTTTGATCACCAATCTTCCAATTACAGTTTTATTTTCATGTTTTTATGGTTTCCAATGGCTTTATTTCAAAACAATGATGAAGAAAGAGTATGGCAAACATTTTTGAAAGATTATGATCAAAATAGCGAAGCTCTGACGAAATTTCATCAATTAGTGATTTCTGGAGTCAGTAGCAAAAACGTTGGTATTTTATGATGAAGATGATGTTCTAAAATTATGAGAAAATTCATGGTGAAATTAGACATATAGGGCTTTCTAAATATTTAAAGAGTGTGTCAATTGAAGTTCTGTGCAAAAAGATATAAATTCCAAAAGTTAAGTTACATTTTCTGGGCGAAATTCTGGGTAGTGGTTGGAAATGTTGAAACTGGGAATTATCCATGAATTCTGGGTAAGTTCCAGTATTTTTCCTTGAAAGTAGAGATCTCAAGGATTCCGAGAAATTTTACAGATCCTCATTTTGATGTTTGTGGAATTAGTTATGATTTTTCGAAGTTAGGCAAAATTCTGCCTAAAAATTCCGCACCAGCGATTTTTTCGAAAATTATGAGGAAATAATTGAAAATAAATCCACTAAGGGTAAAACTGTCATTTGTGGCCAAGGTGTCTCGTGAAATATTGTTTGAGAATTAATTGAGATGATATTACCCTTATAGGATATCAGAGATCGTTTTTCTGATCAACAAAACGTACCAAAATTCAGGTACGGATGCGTATTGTAACCTTAACTCTTATGCTTATGTTGTGCTTATATATGATAGTGTATTCACATGTTGAAAACTCTGTTTTGAAAGTTGTTCATGATATATTGAATTATATACGGGTTATAGTCTTGATAGCACCGTTGAGTTTTCCTAGTGCTGAGGACACGATAGGCCATCGTGACACTGGTTATGTGCAGACTGGGGTAACATACATATTGCAGTGGTTGTGTTTTGTTATTGCCTGACATGTTGATTTGAAATCATGATTATGTTTTATATCTGTGATAACTGTCATATACTGTTTACATAAGTATGAGGTTAACCGTTACCTGAAGTTCAATGGGTATTGAACCTCAGCCCTTGCCATAGCTTCAGGATCCCAGGAAGTCAGGATCGAGGACAAGGGTAAAAAGCTGGCGTGAGAACCCTGTGGAGACATTATCTTTTTGGATACTTATGTTAAGAATATTAGACATGGATGGTTGTATTAGTAAATGTTCAGTTAGATACATTACATACAATGTTATTCAGTTACTCTTTGTTTATGAAAAATATTTTCAACTCTCTCAGCTCTCTGTATGGAAACGTTTATGAAAACGGGATGTTACATGCTAAGTATAGAACTATATCATTCTTAGGTTGCCTTGGCCCAGAAAATACCATGAACAACATAAATTTACGTTTCATGATCAAATGTGGATGAAGGTTATAAATCGTCAATCTCACCAGCCATGTGCAGTGAGTATTACTCCGAACTCTTTGCAGATTGATTCCATCAGTTGACAATACATGTGGTAGGTTCCTTACTTCTTTGTGAAGTCAACGTACTCATGATCAATTTTTTTTTCTTTTTTTTTTTTTTTCCATTTAGGTGCATCTACAAGGTGGCTAAGCTTGGTGTCTTCAATCCCTTCATCTATATGCTATGCTATGTCAATTACTTATCCATCTTGTATTATAGTATAGGGGCCTGAATCTCGGAATGAAGGAAAAATACCATAGGACTTTCAAAGGACTCTTACCTTTCTTCCTATATCACGATGCATTACATTTAGGATATTTCTCTACCGTTGCATATTGTTTCCAATATAAAATGTAATTGTCAGGGCATACATGTAAATTCTTATAATCCATCCTAGTAGTAGAGCAAATAATTTTCTTTGCCTCATATGTTTTAGTAGGAAGTTCATTTTTGTTTGGAAGCTTATATATCTTGTAAAAGTTCAAGGAGTACGGTGAAACTCAAATCACTCAATCCATAGAGTGCTTTAAAATTGTATAATTTCAACACGACTATCAATCTTTTATATTTAGTATATCATGGTTTCTTTGCATCACCTTTCAAGCTCTCAAATAGTTTAGGGTAGTTATGAAATACTCCTTCAACCGCATTTACAATTTCTTTAAGACCACCATCCTCATCACACATGCTTGGGCCAAACTCATTCGAAGCACTACCCGTGGCATACATGATCACTATATACATCATCTGTCTTACCATGCCTTGTACATCATGTATAGGTCAGATCAATTCCATGACACACTAAATGATCTAGAAAATCATGTATACTAATTTGCTTTCCATGTAACATCCCAATTGAAAATGTTGATTTTTTTTTTAAATGAACCGTAATCAGAGTTGAGCATTTCGATTAAACCAGTAACTGAATATTTAGAAGTACATAACCATAGTGTAATCATCCTTATACAGTCATCTATTGATTTCAAAAAGACAATATCTAAATAGTTTTAAAACTATAACATATAAGTTCTTCCAATCCGCCTACATCGGCTACTTGCCGCTCTCCTCCACCCTGGATCCTCCTGAACCTGAGGCTACAGCTGAGATCCAATTCCCAATTGGATCTCAGGTAATGGTTAACCTTATGCTCAAATAAATCATATATAGGCAACAAATAATCATAACCACATAACAACATATCAATATATAAGCACACAGCAGATGCATGATCAACAATGGATAGAACATAAGCACGCAGCAATATGTAAAGCCTCACACTATGTCTGCACATAAACCAGTGCCACGAATCCCATCGTGTCCTCAGTGCTAGGAAAACCCAACGACGTTATCAAGACTATAACCCGTAACAAGCTGTATGTATGACTGACAACCCGCGACGGAGTTTCAGTATATAAACATGTCTACCATATATATGAATATGAGCAGCATAAGTGTTAAGGTTACAATACGCGTCCGTACCTCCGTTGACGATTTCGGGCACTTCAGTAGCGTTGTGGTACGTTTGACGGTGATTTGACAGCGGTACGACGGTGATTTGACAGCGGTGACAGCGGAAACAACGGTTCGTGATTCTGGGTATCCTATAAGGATAATATCACCGGTATGAATATCTAAGACCATAACAGGTATTTTATGTACAAATTACCATTTTGCCCCTAGTTTGACTTTTTGGCGGAATTTTGCCAGAGCTTCGTTGTTTTGACTTTGCACTTTCAAAATTTTTGCTATAATTTTTCCTCTAACATATTTCTAAAATAAATATCATATTTATACTTAAAACACGATATTTAAACTAACTTGAGAAATTAAAGACTACTTTAGCATGTCTACTATAACTACTGAAAGAACTACCGAACTAAAGACTAGGGACCGAAAACTTACTCAGAGCTTTGCTATGAACTTCTCCCAGAGCTTCTCTCTCTAACTTCTCTCTAGGATTGTAAGTGAATTGGTGAAGAATGAAGAGGAATGGAAGCTATTTATAGAAAACCTGGATGGCATTTTTGTAATTTCGTTGAACTTTGTCTGGTTGAATTCTGACCGTAGGATCGCACTTTTGCTAGGTGGTTTGATCTTGGCCTTACACCTATTAGGCCGACTTCTTCCCCCCCTAAAAGACAAAATTGCTGATTTCATCCTAGCTGCATCATCAAACCTTATTCTCTTGCTTTATCTGATAAATTCCTGGTTCGATGTCCTAATCGCGAAATTCCGTAGAAACTTAAAATTTCGGGAACAACACTCCGAAGGTCTTTTCTTCCTCTTTCAAATTATCTAATTTAACTTAGTTTCTGATCTCGTTGAGGACATTCCGTTATCAGCTGAAAATCCTCGGTATTCGTGCCCAGCTACAAAAATAAAGTTGTCCGGTACTAACTCCGAGACAAAAATTCACTGATTGACATTATACTCTGATTTTTCCCCACTTATCCCCAGATTCCCACAACGGGATTATTTTCTATCGGTTCTCCTTTTGGCTATCTGCTTTAATTATACAAAATATCTTCCTATTCGGATCTCCAAATCACTCTGTCGGTTACAGAAATGACTTCGGAGACCAGCCATCTCGAGATAAAAATTCTCTCGTTCATAATATACCCTGACTTTAGAAACCTAGGTCACGGTTTTCTATGTAGGATTTTATTTCCATCCGTTCTCGTTTATCCTGTCCACTTTTAATTATTATTATATTATTACTTATTTATCACATGCTTAAACCTATATTACTATTATATTCAAATATCTTCTTCATCCTTATCTCCCCTAAAATTTCGGCCAACACACCATATATATATATATATATATATATATTTATCCTATATTTATTTTCCACAAAATTTTCCTATTGGTCCATAACTAATTACTTGGATTTAGGCTTTCATAAATTCTTGAAAAATCCTAAACCATAGATCTTTACTTTTTAAGACTATATCCTAACCATTTTTATTTATTTAATTAGCCAAAAATTTCTGTCCTTAATAATTATTATTTATATTTATTTTATTTTATTTTTATGTTTCCTAAATTTCTCTAATCTTATAAAATTTCTGAAAATTACTTAATTAATCCTTTAATCATTCCCAATAATTTTCTTAATTAGAATTAATTATTTTCTCACAACAATTTCATTAACAATAATGATTTAAGCCTTATGCAAAATATTAAAAGTCATAGAATCAATTTTGATTCTAATTTTTTTTTTAGTTTTCCTTCTTTATATTTTCATAGGAAATATTTTATTAAATTGTCTAAATTAAGAATAATATATTTCCTAAATTTTCAGTAATTATTCCATGTTTTCTTGAATTTTTCATAATTTTTCCTTAGTACCTTCCTTTGAAAATAGACCAATTATACTCTATTTGAGACCATAATCGTCATAAATGGATATTTTTATTATGGTAACATAATAGTCCAGATAGTAATGATCCGGGTATTACATTCCATAACAACTAGCTAAACAAGAATACAAGATTTTGTTAGGATGTTTTGCTTACTCAATTGCAAATCTAATAAACTCTTTCACCTCATCTACATATTTCTTTGAACATCAATTAGATGACATCTATTTTCAGTCCATATATACCTTCAACCTATTTTGAAAAGTGGTTAGATACATGACTATTGTGTGTACTCATTACATTTAGTTGAAAATTGACAATATAACAAAATGAAAGTTTTTCAGGTCTTAAACCCTCCATTTTAATTGATAGTTTTTAATTAATCTATTAATCAAATACATCTCAATAATTTTTCACAGCCCATAATAAAAGAAATCATATTTTTCAACATATATCATTGGTAAAATAGGAAGCATTATGAGCCAACAAATAAAATACAAGTGTTAAAAAATAAAGAATTATTTTTCTTGTGCGACTCAATAACAATTAATACAAGTGCTAAAAATCATAACTACTATATATTTTCACATACAACCTATAGTAACAATTAATTTTATCTCGATTATTTTTCATCATATATAAATTAGAATATTTTTTTAGATTTCAAAATAAAATTAATCTAAATTATATTGAGTAAATTAAAATATTTGCTACTAATAAAATTAAATTTGAAAGATCAATTTTTTTTTTCTTTAAAAAAAACTTACAACATATTGAAAGCTTAAAGGGCTAAAAACTTCAACCACAACATATGAAACGAAGAGTGAGAAAAAAAAAGGAGAAAGAAGTGGTTGAAAAACAAAAAGGTAAAGAAAAGGGGGTAAGGACGATCAAGGTTGAGTTTGGATGTGGGTGTGGGGTTAGGGTGGGAAGTAAAATAATGAATAGAGGAGGAAAGGGTGGGGCTGCAAGGAGAGAGAGTGGAGGGACGAAGGGTTTCTTTTCTTTTTGTGCCATCCTTTATTATTTTCATGACAATTGAATTAATATCTAATGGTCTGTATTTAATTTTTTCCTTCTCATCATTCTCTCCATTTTCTTCCTATAATTTTCTTCATTGTAATAATATTTTTACAAAATAATAAATATAGACCATTTGATCTTGATCCAATAGTCATAAACAGGTAAAGGATAGGAACAAATAACAAGAAGAAAATGAGAGAAGCCAAGTTCTACAAAATCTAATCAAGACTTAGAGGGATTTAGTTGAATCTTATACAGTTAAAGTAACTTTGAGTTGGTTGAATATAATTTTGTATATAATTATTGGGTTTTAGTTTTCTTATGTTGCATGAGAAAACTAAACTTCCTACACACATATGAAATGGTGGGACCCACATATACATATATGAATTAATATATGTATATGTGAGTCCCACTATTTCATGTGTGTGTGACATGAGATAATTTTTTTCCTACAACATGAGAAACATTAATCCCATAATTATTTATGGTTAATCTTTATATTCATCAGGTATTTTTATAAGAGATTTTTTCAAAAATACATTTGGTTCCATTATAAGAAACACCAATTTATTAAATAAAATATTTACAGTAACTTTTCTTTTTTATCATGGGTTAAAGGGCTAAAATGTTTTGAAAGTATTTATAAATGGGTATCAGGCACCTGAAATTTTTCAAAAAGGCAATTATACTCTAAAAATTTAAAAGAATGGGCAATATTGCCTCTCCGTAAATTAGTCTTGTTGAGTTAACATGTTTGTTAACCAAATATGCATGCTTAATTGTCATTGAAATATGTTGACACAAGTCAGATCAAACAAACTCAAATTTGGTTGACACATAAGCATATTTGAAACTTTCAGGTACCCGATATCCATATGTAAAAACTTCCAGAATATTTTAGCTCCTTTACCTTTTATCATTTTTGAAAAAAAGTATTTATTCATGGGATCAAAGGTTAAAGGCCAACTCTTCAAATATTAAAATATGAATATTTGAAAAATAAATATACATTTATAACATTTTATTATATCTAACTAATTTTAAGATGATTTTTTTTTTTTAAAAAAAGTTAGCCATTTGTCTTTCATAAAAAAAAAAGGAGTATATGATCTATTAGAATTCAACAAAAATGTTTCCTCCAATGCTTCGTGGGACTCTCTTTCTATGTTTTGTCGTTTTGGATAGAGAGAAAACTAAATGGGAAAAAAAACTAGAGGAGAAAACTCTTAAAAATAGTAAAGTTTTTACTATTTGCTAAAGTTTTTAAATTTAGTACTCCCTCCTCTCTATTTTCCCTTACTTTTCTTTCTATCAAAAGATAAAGAAGACAATAAAGAAGCTTCAGCTTCTAGTGATGCCAAAGAAATTAAAGAAGACAACCAAGAATATAATTATAAATTCTGATTTATTTAAGATATCTCAGATTTATTTATGATAATTTGATTGCATACAAACAAAGGTAGGCCAGGAGAAAAGAATCATTCTCTCCACGTGAACTTGTGTAAAAAAAGTGCCACGTCTACAATATCGATAGCCTTTTTTAGTCACCGACTCTAACTTTATTATCGAAAGCTTTTCATCATTCTCATCATAAATAGGGTTAATTTAGGTAGAAATCTACTCAAAGTATTTGCAGATGTGTATTTAGCATATTAAACTCGGTTACAAATATACACATAAGCCTTTTTTAATTGAACAAAATTGTCAAGATCATTAATTTAATTAAATGTTCGTTACTTTTTAGGTGTGAAACCTACACTGTTCTCCATTTTTAAAAGCAACAACTATTAAGCTAAATTAATAGTGGTTAGATTTTGAAAATGTTTATATACATTTTTTTGCCAAGTAAAATTGATGATATAAATTCACATACTTGAATATTTTTGGCTAAAATACACTTTTAGTCCTTTAAGTTTATATGAGTATAATTTTGACTCATTGACTTTATACGAAATATGCTTTTAATCCTATAATTCTAATATTGTTAATGTTACTAACGAAAAACGCTGACATAGCAAACTCAACTGATGACTATGTAAACTTAAGTGTTGACTATATAATTAAAATTTATTAATTTAAAATTTAAAATATGAATAAATTGAAAGATATATAAATCTCGTATCAAGCAGTTATTATCAAAACCTAGATTATATTAAAAAATTAGTTTAATGATCTAAATATAAAAATTTTAGTTTAATAATCTAAATATATTAATTTAAAAATATAAATATCAAAATATCGATTTCATTTGCAACGATTTATCAATTTATTTTAGTTTAATAATCTAAATGTAATATATCCAAAAAATAAAAAATTGAAACTTAAATATGCTCTGCCAGCTGTACAATATCAATTAAGTTTGCTGCGTAAACATTTTCCTTTAGCAACATTAAAAGTGTTAGAAATATAGATCAAAAGTATACTTTATGAATTTAAAGGACAAAAGATATACCTTATATGAGACTTAAAGGACTAAAAGTATACTTTGAATATTTTTGTAATAGATTTGTACCTTAAGAAAGAGAAATGACAATTACTTTATGAATTAAGAGAAATGAGTATTCTTAAAAGTAAAATTATTTTATGAATATTTTAAGAAAGAGAAATAAGATCCCCAAACGCACGTTGCACGGGCAGCTCATTGATCTCTCACAATTTATAACCCCATAATAGAGACATGGAAAAAAATCTCAGAATTTTAAGTACATATATACGCGTCTCCTCGTATTTATAGGCCCATAAAAAATGGTTTTTTTTTTTAATTTTATTTATAAGTGACATCATGAAATTTATAGTCAATGAAGATTTGTAGGTATGTCTATAAATGCTCTTTAAATTTGGAGACGTATGTGCCTTGATTCTGGTGGGATATCGATGTCTACCCCTACCTACACTTTTTATATATATATATCACATGAAATTTATAAGGGATAGAGGGCATCAAATTTTTCATATCCGGAAGCAACATTATCGGCAACACAAAGTTGTCTTTCAACACTTGTTGGAACGAACAAGAAAATGACGAAAAGAATTTGATCACATGAAAGTTTGCGCTTGGAAAATGAACCCTTACAAGGTCAGATAAGACATATACACAATGGTTTAACTTTCTATTTGATAAAACTAAAGTGACAGGAACATTAAGGTAAATTCCAAAAGCATTTAACTCATTATGTTCACTAGATACTCTCTCTCTCTCTCTCTCTCTCTCTCTCTCTCTCTCTCTCTCTATATATATATATATATATATATAGAGGCTTGAAGGGTTCAGATGTCCTGCAAGTTTTCACAAATGAACATTAAAAAATTTTCGAGAACGTACAACTATGTCTTAAAAATTTCAAAAAGAGGGAAAAATTGCCTTGAACTAACGAATATAATATAAAAGGTCAATTGCTAGTTGATAGACTATGCTAAGGTGGCATACCCACATATGGCATACACATTACTTTGGTTAAATGACATTTTTACTCTGAAAGTTTATATAGAAGAGTTGTGGGCACTGAAAAGTTCTTTGAGGGGGCAGTAAAGCTCCAGGAGTCACATATATTTTGTTTAATTGATTTCTTTCTGTGAGATGCCATCATTAAGCATCAAATGAGGAAATAAAAAAACAAACATCAAGAACCCATAGATCAAAACTAAATATATGAGTAGATAAACTCATAAACCATAAATTCAAAAGCAAAAGCAAAACTAAATCCTCAAGTCCAGTGCAAACATAAATTTTGGGTTAAGGGAAATAGAAAATGTTAAGAAAAAAAGAAAAAAAAAAAAAAAGAGAAAAGAAGAAGAGAATGCCACTCACCGAAAAACTCTTCATAAATTTGTTTTATAAAGCATTCACATATCTATCATTGGTAGGATAGAAAATGTAGGCCTACTTCACCCAACAAATTGTGAAGAATTTTCTGGGAAGCGGCTTTCTCCTCTTCTATGTTCTTTGGTTTTTTCCGTTGTAGCTTATGTTTCCTCTATTAATTTCTTATCTTATAATTTTCTTTGGTTACCCTCCATCATTCTTATTTTCATAATATTATCTATTAAACTTTAATATCTTTCTCACTACCTTGATCTCCCCCCCCCCCAAAAAAAAACCTCTATATTAGAAATTACATAATTTACTAAACTTATTTCCATTTTTAAAAAATACCACTTAAAGTTAAAAATTCTAAATCAATCTTATTACTTATAACAGCGTATGTATTGATTACATTTGAGTAGCAATTGACAACTCATTATTTTCTTAAAAAATAACTTATTTAAAATTTAAAATTCTTAGTGTTTTTCCCCCTCAATCCCAAGAAAAAACGAACATTGCAAAGTGCGGTACATACCCATAAGAAAAAGTTGACTTTGTTTTCATCTTTGTGAAACTAATAATGGTGCGAGTTATGGTGAAGTCATTAGAGACTACCGTGGTATACGGATAGCTGGGCTTTCATCGTTGCAGTCCTCAGGAAGTAGAAGAATAGGCACTTTTAAAAGGTTTGCAGCTTGCTTGGAATAGCAGGTTCATGAAGGTTATTTGTGAAATTGATTCAAACAATCTGTAGTTGATATGTTGAATCAAGTGGGGAGCCAGTGAGCCATGACTCACAAATTCTAATTGTTTTTCAGATTAAATGCTTGATGAGGCTTATATGGAGTTTACAGATTAACCATATATCTCGTGATCAAAACCAGGTGCCTGATGGACTTGAGAAGGGAAGTTTTTCCAAGTCTTCTATCTATGATTGGTGTTTTACTCATTTTAGGACCTTAGTGCTTAATAATTTTATGGCAATTAATTCCCTAACAACTCTTTTTTAATTTACAGGCGTGCAATCGCTTATAACAACAACAAAAATAGACTATTACTCTCCCTAATCCTTTTTATAAGTAGTTTTCTTTCTCATGGAGTTGGTCTTTAATATAAGCAACTTTTTTTTTTCCTTTCAAAATTTAAACTATTTTTTTTTCCTTTTGAACTCGTATTTTATACTCATCATCTCTCATATTTTTAACTCATTTTATCTTCTAAACTCTTTTCATAAATGTGAGCATATTTGGAAGAAACATGACATTTTGACATATTTATTACTTTTAACTAATTTTAACTTCCCGTTGGTTTTACACAATTAAGAAAAAAATTACTTCTAAAAATGACAAAGAGACTGCATGCTCAACTTTGAGAAGTGAAGAGTCATTTAGTACATAACTTTGTTGGATTTGTTTTGTTTACAAAAGTTGAACTTGTTGAAGTTATGTATGTAAGAATTTCATTTATTTTAGAAAAAAAAGATAAAAAAGTATTATTTAAACTTTAAAATCTTAAATCAAAATTAATCTTATTATCTAAAAGAACTTAGGTATTGATTACATTTAAATAACAATTGACAAATCATATTATTAGAAAATGACAGTTGGGGTTTAAAGTTCAACAGTTTTTTGAACTCACATGCTATAAACAGTAAAACGTTTGACTAAAATGCGACAAAATAGAAAATATTTATCAAAATGCTATATTTAAAATAGTTCAGGTTATGATGAAGTTTAAAATGGCAAAGAACTCATTTAGAACAAGATAAAGTTTGATTTTTTATAGGACAAAATGGTAATAAGGTCCCAATTAATAAAAATAATATCTGAAAAGTTTTATATGTCATCAATAATAATTCTTTCTTATCAATGAATATTATTTTTATTTATCATTAATAAATTATGCAACTTTTTTTTTGATATTATTATTTTAATTGGATTTTTTTTTAATTTCACTAACAATCACATCACCTGACTTATATTTTTTTAATGTAAAAAATGAAGAAGCAAAATCGTTCAACAGATGAACGATTTCTCCTTCACGCACAGCGATCCTATCTGGCTCCCACCGCCACCTGCCCTTTCTCCATTTTGACCTCGTTCAATTTCAATTTTACTTCGTAAATCATAGTAGAGAATTCATTTTCATAAGAGATACAAATCCTTTAACATATTTACTTAATAAATCATGAAATCGAATCATGCATTTAAAAACATACCCAATAAATGTAAATTTAAATATATGAACCAAGTAAAATATAAACATTGATATATTTACTTATTTTTCGTAAGAAACCCACTGTGAGTCTATGTTAATCGTGAAAATTTCTGCAAAATTTAATATTTATTAATGATAATGATTTAGTTGATTTATTTTTTTAATGGGTTAATGTTCAATTTTCCTTAGAAGTTGTCAAAAAATCTTAATTTTATTGTTTGATATTCATATTAAATTTGACAATTATTTAACCAAATAAACTGAATTGACAGTCTATATAATCTACATAACATTTACGTCATGTTTGTTCTAGATTTATGTACAAAGTTATCTCAGAAGTTTTTACTTAAGAGCTATGTTAACCCGAAAGTTTCTAGGCAAAAGTACGAAAAAAGCCCTAATTAAATAATTATTTACCAAAATACCACTGCGTAAAAATTATTAACCCATCTGTCTCTCTGTAATTGATTACATGCCTTATGTAATCGATTACAGATGGATCGTTTAATTTTTCTTTCAAATTTTGCACTATGTAATCTATTACGCCACTATAGCGTAATCGATTACATAAAACTTTGCACTATGTAATCGATTAAGCTTTGTGGCGTAATCGATTACATAATGCAAATTGTTATGTAAACGATTATGCTATAGTATGTTATCGATTACATTTTGACAGGTGTGTTTTTTAAAAGGCAATTTGAGTTCATTTGGAACCATTTTCACATTCTTTGCCCTAAAGCTCTCTGGTTGTTTGTGTTTAGGTCATTTTTTGTGCGACCCATCAAAGTGTAAGACCATTCTCCTCTTTGAAAGTAGTATTGTTGTGTAATCATTGTAGTTTAACTTTATCCACCTCTGTTTTTGTGTAGAATCTGAAACCCACCCCTTTGCAGCTCCCAATTTCTGTTGTCAAGGATGAGTTCAAGTTATAACGCCTACGTTGTTGTAATCTACCATAGTTGGAGGCATTTTGAAGGTCTCGATGGTGTGCAATTTGAAGGAAAAACGAAAATGATGAAAATCAAATGGGGCACTACGTACAACCAGCTCAAAGAAATGATTTGTCGAAAATTGGGGCTATGGTGGACTAGATAGGTGAATGGGAGTGCGACGTTCTCCTCTTGCTTCGCCTTGTACATCATCCAACAAATATAATGTCTCCAATTCACTGGTCGGGCGTGACGGATGGCCCACATAATCGGTATATCAACCTCCAACACCCTAGAATGATTGTAGACCTGAGGGAACAAAATATTTGTCATCACGTAGAAGAGGATACGTGCATCAACAGTCAACTGCCCTACAATGAAAAGGGCTCTCTAACCCAATGGCCTCCTGATGTCATGCACAGCGGGCGGCTCGGTCAAAACTAGGTAGGGGCACAGTGCTATCCGCATCATACTTAATTGTGCCCGCTCCATTAAAATCATATCCCAGTATGAGGGCCCATATGGGAGCAGTCATCTCTATATCAATACCATAGATGTGCGACTTCAACACCCCATGAATGTAACTGAGGTTATGGTGGAAAGCTCTCACCATATTCTCTAAGTACGGACTGACAAACTTAGCCAAGTCACCTAGATCCGAAGCCTCCAGCAATGAGACTATATCAAATCCCTCTTCTGTAAAAAACGCCATGTCAAGTGACTTGGGCTTGATCACGGTTCTGCTAGCAAAGTGTTGTACGAATGCTCTATAGGCTGCTGCAGAATGGTCCAACAGATATCCGTAACGGAGATCTTCTGGTTGTGCCTGAGAGCCGGATGCATCACCCTCCCTCCGCTACTTCTTTTGTCTCTTAGTCTGACTATCAACTTGTCTGCGTGAAGGCATGATGACAACAAATACCAACAAAAAAACAATATAAACCATTAACAAACATGAAACAAACACAAATTAATGGTATAATCACAATGCATAATCAATATCCGTCAACAGAGACAATGTAATTGATAATAAAATGCACAATCAACAATAAAAACAAACCTAATCAATAACCGTCAACATCCATACACACAATAACATGTAATTTATGCTTCAACCCTATTGTTTGCTTCAAATTCACATGCAAATAGCCAAACATTGTTTCCAAAACGCACAAAAACATCAATTTTATCTCTCATTTGTTTAAAAACAACAACCAACAATTCAAATCAATGATCAAAATACTACATACCCAAAGAAAACAAACCTTAATCGATTATATGCACCATATGTTCAGGAAAACGAAGAAAATAGAGACAAATTTGCAATGGGAACAAAAAACATACCTAAATCGATGCAAAGGAGAGAAAATCTTCGATCTTTCATCAACCCACTGCTTCAATCCAAGGGTTTTTGCATGAAAATGATGAGGGAGGAGAGTGGGGAGCTCTAATCGGTTATGATAATGAGTTTATGAAGAGTTATGGGTGTTTCGGCCTCTTTTAAAACTGATTCCGCGATATGTAATCGATTACGCCCTGTAGCGTAATCGATTACATAGCGTTGTAACTGCCAAATTTGCCTTCTAATGTTATGTAATTGATTACATACTATAGTGTAATCAATTACATAACAATTTGTACTATATAATCGATTATGCCACAAAGCTCAACCGATTACATAGTGCAAAGTTTTATGTAATCGATTACGCTACAGTGGCGTAATCGATTACATAGTGCAAAATTTGAAAAAAAATAATAATTTATCCCTCTGTAATCGATTACATAAGACATGTAATCGATTACAGAGGGGCATATGGGTTAATAGTTTTCGCGTAGTGACATTTTGATAAATAATTATTTAATTTGAGTTTTTTTCCGTACTTTTGCCAAGTTTCTAAACCATAGATTCACTTAAGAGCTATGTTATCTAAGTTGAGTTTAATAATTAGTTAGCTATATATATATATATATATATATATATATATATATATATATATATATATATATATATATATATATAGTAAATCTACACATAATCCATTCATTTTTTCCATGTTAGATTTATAAAAAAGGTAATTTAAAAAAAAAAAAACAAAATGCACCCCAATATGCCTATGTAAAAGATTGATGAAAATCAAAGAGGTAAAATATTTGGTGCGATGAAAAGAAAATTGATAAAGCACCTATTTATTTCAACTAAATCATTATCATTAATATATGTAAAATTTTACAGAAATTTACTTGGTTAACATAATCTCAGAGTGGATTTCTTATGAACAATAAGTAAATATATCAATATGTATATTTAACTTGGTTCATATATTTGGATGTAGATTTATTGGGTATGTTTTCAAAGAATGTTTACTTGTGGTAAAAGTGAAATTGAATAAAGGCAAATGGAGAGAGGTGATGGTGGGAGCCAGACAGCATCGTTGTGCGTGAAGGAGAAATCGTTCAACTGTTGAACGATTTTGCTTCTTCATTTTTTTTTTTTTAAAAAAAAAAAAAAAAATATGAGCGTTTGGCGATGTGATGGTGAGAGAAATTAGAAATGAGTTAGACTTTCATCTTGGCCTAAACTAGTTCTTCACCATTTAACTTAATCTTGGCCCGAACGATTTCAAGTATAGCATTTTGATAAATACTTTCTATAGTGTACAAAAAATTAAAACGAACGTGGAGTTGGGGTTCAATTGGTAAAAAGTTGGACATTCTTGTAGTTTAATCCTGGAATTGGTAAGGCGCTGAGGGGAGCATCTTAATTCTTAGATATCTAGGTAAACGCGTAAGGAAAATAGACGACTTGCCCTATCACTACTACAAAAAAACGTCATGAATTTTAGAGGCAATTAACATCCTTTTTGAGAAGGATGTCTTACTAGGGGTAGTTGTAAAAATAGTCTATAAGGCGTCTTATGTTATATATAGGACGTCTTTATTAAGACGTCCTGTATTTAACATAGGACACTTTAAAAAAGGCGTCCTGAATTAACCATAGGATCCTATATTTAACATAGGACGCTTTATTTCCACCAAAACCAGGTGATTAGGGTGTATTTTGGGCATCCTGATTTAAAATCAGGACTCTAATATTGTATATAAGGCGTCTTAGACTTAAATTTAGGACGCCTTATATTATTATTATTTTTTTAAACAAATGTTCCTTGCTATTTCGTGGGCATTGATTACAAAGAAACTGAAACCTACAGAGTGATGATAGAACAATGCAAATAAGATAGATGCAATTCCATTTCAAATCAAAACAAGTGCAACAAGCCATTGTGATTTGTGACAACAAAACTATTTCACATATGCAGAAATTCATTTATAGATCAGTTTAGACCAAAATGCACTTGGCAACCAGCAAGACCACAGCTGATCATAGTAGCTCATGAAATCCAGAGGTAAAGTTCCATAATGTAGCAGCAAAAGTTTCAGGGTAAAAATTCGACAATTTAATGTTTTCATCTAATGCACAATTAAGGAACATTAATAGCAATAAAGTACAATTATAAAATTTAGCAGCAAGTGACCAACAACTTCAGAATTTTATTTTCCAGACTTCTGTAATAACAATGAGCATCCCACAACACCAGCAATAACAAAACATGATGTACATATGTATATGTGACCAACAACAGCAAGTGACTAACAACAAGAACAACAAAACAAAGTACAGTTATAAAACTCAGCAGCAAGTGACCAACAACTTCAACAACCAACTATTACATAAACTGATCAAAAATTCAACTTTCAACTCCAAGTTTCAATTCCAATACAGAACAAGGATCACAACAACAACAAAACTCTAAATGATTGATATGATTTTCAGGGCTATTAACAAATCTGAGTTATCAATTTTGCAGAAACCAAGAGTATTAAAGGCGAACAAGGCAACACATGATGTATATATCTATATGCGTTGAAGAAAATTTGCAGCCAAAGATTCTCGAACTGTATCGATCTCTTCCCCCGAGCACGGATCCAGACTATCAAAAAACTATAAATTCAAAAACAAGGTATAAGTTAAACCAATGAAGTGAATGAAATAATTAACTCAAGTAGAACAAAACATATTATCATTTGAGAAACACAGAGTGATCACGTATGTTTTGAAAACCTGTAGTACTTCCACTCGAAACGATGGTATGCATATAAAACACAACGTAGTATCCGTACTCAGAGTTCTCTGGTTGTTGAGGGCACTATAAATCAAAAGCAAATTGTTAAAGCGAATAAAGGCATATCGAATGCTACCATTGTGTCAATGAAATAACTTGAATTGAAACTACTTACTTTCGGATAAAACCACTTCGGTCCACCCTGCTTTGCTGCTCTAGAAATCAATCTAGCCGCCCTCAATGCACCATCATTAAAATGGAAGTTAACAGATATGAAAACAAACCATATAAATGAAGAATCAATGATTTAGACAAAAATTTACTTACTTGGCAAACATGGATTTGATTTCATCGTTAGACCTGCCACCACTTAAGGGATCAAACCAATAACATGCATTCTTGGAGGGACAAACAACACACAGTGTCCAATGACCACTACAAAATTTACATTTTAATATTAATTAAGATAAGAAAGGAATTTATTCTTAAAAATCTTAAATAGACAAAACTAAAATACATACCCTTCAAGTATTGGAGCTAGATAACAACGATCATCTTCCTCGGCAATTGCAGTACCAACATTAAGCGTCCTTTTGCTTAACTTAATGCGAGTCTGGGTTGTGTTTATTGGACTTAAGAATCCATACATACCCATTTGGCCTTTCTGGACGCATATGTCGTTATAGACACTATGATCGAAATAAAATGATAAGCGTTGTTGAGTATAGAAAACAAAAAAGATCAATGCAATAATTAAAGGGGGGAACTTACATTATCACAACTTCAAGAATGACTAAATCTAAATCCTCCGTATGCATAAATTCTCGAGTATCTTTTTTGTCAACTGTAAACTCATATGTCTTGTCTGTGCCGACAATGCCTGGTTGCTTCTTGAAGGAGAGATAGCTGATGTCCTTGTACATGTCTCGCAGTAGTGCTACGTGTGGAAATTTGCCCGTATCTTGTTCATTCTATGAAAACATAAACAAACATATTATGAGTGAGTTACCAATGAAAAGCAAGTTTAAGTAATGTATTTCCTTATCATTTGAGGTGTCGCTGCGCCGTCTGAATAAGATGATTCAGCCAAAGGATGAATGATCCTATGGCCTGGCCTAAATCAGAAATCTCATCATCTTCAATCAGGATGTCTGTTTTAGCTTCCCCTTCTCGAACATATTTCACAGTCACCCTATGTAGGTCTTTTGGAATTTCAATATTATGGTGGGTGGTGTGATCTGTGTAAATAAGAGCATCGGCAACAATACGTTGGTGTGGGACATCTAAATAGAGAGTGTAAAGTTGTCCTCCTTGTGGAATGTGAGAAGGTTCACTGAGATCAACATCCGGAGGGTTAAAACTCTCTTTACTGCCAGGGAAGGCCAGGGATTCATGGGTTGGTAGAACCGTATTATCCCTCAAATCTATCATAGTTTTCACTTTCGGATCGTACTTGTTGCATGATTTCATCAAATAGTCTCACCCGAATTTTGGCTACAAGCTGAGGACTAGGGTTGTCCTCGTCATAGAACCGTGAACGCTGTTCAAAATATTTTGCGGCAGTAACTCCCCTAGGCTCCCCTTGAATGTTGTCAGGGTAATCCGGCTTCCTAATTGCCGTTGACAAAATGTCCATCCGTGAACCTGATGTAAATGAACCTTGGGAACTCTGCTCCTCAAGTGCATCCTGTATCATAAGATGTTTCATAAATAACAACTAAACCCTATAATATGAAACAACTGAGGCTATTTAAAACTCTAATTTAACTACTTACAATCTTTATGGCAACCTCCACAACATCTGTATTTATGTATGTGTCGCCCCTCATCCTCGCAGCTTTCCATTTCTTGTGATGAGGAGGAAGTGCGGGGGGCTGGACAACAGTGGAAGGATAGGATTCGACAGCTTTCTTCATTCTCTCTAACTGCTCTGTCATCATTCTCCATTCCAGCTTTCTATACCCACCACGGGAGAGACAATGTGGATACTTATTTGCCGCTTACTTCTCTTTATTGGCTTCACTTATTTCCTGTGATACGAAAACAAATAAAACTGAGCCTAAGTTGTCAAATAAAAGAAATGATACAAATAAAAGAAATTTTACAATAAATTGTGGATTTTGCCGCAATGCCACAAACTCCTTCCAGTCCTTGGGAGAAATATTAGGATATGTCTAACATGGATCCTCGTTCCTCCTTTCCCCTCGAATAAAATTTTTAGTCAGCTTATTCTTGAAGTCTTTCCAAAGTATACATACTTCCCTCATCCATTTCTTGTACATTGCTATATTGTTAGGGACGTCGAACGTTTGCTGCAAGGTAAAAGGAAAGATAATTAAATTTCAAGTAATGAGCCAAATGATACAAATGCAAATATATCAAAAGTGACGAACCAAGATTTGTGCCCAAATCAACTGCTTCGTTTTCTCCAGAACGAACTTCCAAGAAGAGATCACAATGAGAACTTTGCTTCGAGTTAGATAGCCTACATAGCTAATGAAACTGTCTTCCTCCATGCCAATTGGATTCAACTTGTCATCAAAGTCCACATGCACCCTCCTTTTTTGATTGTCACAACGGGCCACAAGCGCACTCATCTTTGTGCAACCTCTACCCCTTCTCACAACGAGCTTGTCAAGTCCATCACCTCCTGACTCATCAGAGCTAGAGCTAGACATGTTCCTGTTCATCAAGGATAAATCAATATTAGATAGGTTATTAAATAGTAAACATATTAATAAAATGAACTAAAATGTTAAACCACCACAAAAATAACATATTACTATTTCATAACTTTAGATCTTACTTTATATGGTTTCTCATATCCTTCACAATGATCTTTTCTTGCAACATCATTGTTATAATCTATCAATTCCACTTCACGTGTTGTAGGGGGATTTGTTGTGAAAGGGGGTGTATCGGCAAGGTCGAAGGATTCTTCACAACACTTCTATTTTTTACTTTGAAGTACAATAGACATTTTTTTATTTGCAGGGTCTATAATATAAAACACTTGTTTCGCCTGGCTTGCTAGAATGAATGGCTCATCTCTATGACCACCTCTTTGAAGATCAACTGAGACAACTCAAAATTGTGGATCTATTACAACAACATTATTGCTAACCCACTTACATTTCAATAGAGCAACTTTGAGCTTGTTGTAGCTCATCTCCCATATTTCTTCAATAACTTCATAATAAGTCATTGATGCTAATACCAGGTTTTAGTCTTTCGTACTCGCAAAGTGAATGGATTTAGCTTCAACCATCACCCCACTGTTTTGCACAGAACTTCTATCATCTTGGTCTTTTGTGTAGAAGGTATACTCGTTTATTTCATAACCGCACCAAATGATGACCTGAAAAGAAGGCCTCTATGCCAACCACTCGATTGTATCCGACACTTCGGTCTCGTGCGATACCTTCTCCTCGAACCACTTTATGAACATCTTCTTTTGCTCATGAGCTATTTGAATTTCATTCTTCCTTGGATTCTTATTCTTCAAACTCTTTCTGTGTTCATCAATGTATAGTTGAACTTCTTCCATATTATTCAAGATGTACAGGTGTGCTTGCAACACCTCTTCACGAGCCTTATTCTTCAGTTTGATTCCTTGAGTTCCCTCACTTATCCCCTCATCATATTGAGATTGTATCGTCATCCCTGATAGATAATATTTGAAAAAGTCCATAGCCTCTTCAACTACATATCTCTCAACTATTGAGGCTTCCTGTCGATAAGGATTTTTAGAATACCCTTTTAAGATCTTCATGTATCGCTCGAAAGGTTACATCCACCTTAGGTAAACTAGACTGCAGAGCCTTACCTCCCTTACGACGCGGTTAATAAAATCAGAAATAGAAATCCTAATTAGGAGAAAAAATTCAGCGATTAAGGTGAAATGGAATCAAATAACTTAGCATTACCAATTAATCATCGTTTAAGAACAACATTATAATCATGTGATATTATATGGTCTCTAAAATACCAATACAACATTATAATCTAGCACTCTATTGTCTGAAGAGATTCCAAAAGTAGTCATCAGAGAATTAATGGGGAAGGAATCAAACGGTTCATAATTAGGAATTATCCAGCCAACTATTAATAATCTAATTAATTCGGTTTGAACTTAAGCCAGCCAACTTAAAATCTCCAAAACATTCGATTTTACAGACAAACCCTAAACCAATTAGTCCATTCATTAACACATTAAGCTGAATAATGAGAAAGTGGAGAAAGAGAGGGAGTGGGTTTTTATTATTATTATTTGGGCACAGGGTTTAAATGCTTGGCATATACATATTAAGGTCACATAATACAAATACTCATGTAATCATTGAAATGCTTTAATAACATAGAAATACTTATGATTCTAACATAGAAAGCTTGAATTTGAAATTTTATGTTTCCATCGTTCAAAAAGGCAACTTTCCATCTTATGTTTCAGGGGAGTATGATGCAGTCATCACATGTCTAGGTGCCAAAGTTAACATGCTTCATGAAATCTCTGGTAGGCTTCCTTTGAGAACATGGTAGATTACTGAGTCAAAGTACATGGCATCTATAAACCGATGAACCTTCTAGGGAGGACGCATCAAAACTCTTGGAAGTGTGAGCACCAAAAAAACAAAGGAAGACTGTCGTAAAATTGCAGCTGGATGAATTTTACTCTCCAGCATTCACTATGCTAAATTCTCAATGTCTAACAGCCAACAATACAAACAAGATGCCCACTTGAGCAAAATCAGGGTTTTTCCTGTTTTTTTTAATGACCGCTAAGTTATTTGATACCTATAATATGATAAGTGATCAAGATATATGTGAATCCCAATATAGTAAAACACCAGTAAGCGAACTAATACTAGTTTCTTCTTGAGCAAAAAAAAAAAACTAATACTAGTTTCCATATAACATCCTAACATTCAACGCTAGGGCTTGCAGCATGGATAAAAGAAAAGAATCAAAGTACCTGCTCGAAGGGCGGGAGTATCTTTTGGAGAAGCTTTGAAGAGAACAAAGGATGGGTCGGAAGGTGAAGGAGGGAGGTAGGAGCCAACCTCAACTTCTTTAGCGAGCGATGACGGTGAATCCTTCAGAAAGAGAAGGGGAAGCGCTTGCAATGCAATTCCTTTCAAAAATTCTCTTTGCTGAGAGCGACTCGTAAGAATTGGACCCGAAGGCTCAGTGGCTGAGGCTCTCAATGCACGCAAAGGCGAGGGCCTTGCAAATGCAATTCGCAACCCCAGCCAGAAAATGGTGGAGAAACCAAAAACAAACCAACAAAAAAAACTGATAATCAGGAACTGGATAAAAACCAGAAGAATTGTTCAAACGCAAAAGTTTGAAGTCAGGCATAAACGCAGAAGCATGAGAAGCACGAATGCAGAAGATAAAATCCCAAAGCATGGCCAAACTGAAAATGCATACCTGAAGTAAAGACTGAAGTTAGGCATAAGCGGCATGGGCTCGTCGGAGAAAGTAGAAGAAGGGGGAGTCACCGGTGGAAACAGAGACGCAAGCTACGAAGAGGGAAGAGAGGAGACTGAGCTGTTGTGTAAGGGTGAGGCGTCAGCTGAGCGATCCGATAAGGTACAAGGGGTTTTTCGATATGAGAGAGCAGGGGGTGGGAGTAGAGATGCGTGCGCGAGCTGATAAGTGTGTATGTAAGTGTTCTTGATAATTAATGAATTGGTTTTTTAGGCGACCTGAAAGAGAATATAGGGCGCCAAAAATTGTTTTAATGTGACATGAAATATAATATAAGGTGCGAAATATATATTTAGGGCGTCCTATCAATTCAGGTCACCTAAAACTAAAAAAAAAAAAAAATTGAACATAAGATGAATTTCTGGCCATTTTAGGTGACCTGACAAAATTATAGGGCGCAAAAAAAAAAGGCGTCCTTATAATTATTTAAGTCGCCCTACACCAAAAAAAAAAAAGTATTTCTTACATATATTATGTTATTGCTGGCACCAAAACAATTAATTTTTCCCCATTTTAGGTGACCTGAATTAATTATAGGGCGCCAAAAATAATTTAAGGCGTCCTAGTTAATATTTAGGTCGCCTAAAACCAAACAAAAATAAAAAATATTTACCACAAAGTTGTTGGTGCCAAAAAAAAAAATCCATAGATAGCACCGTATGGCATCAAACAATTAATTTCTTAGGCGTCCTGAAATAATTGAAGGATGCCTTAACTAAATTTAGGCTTCCTAAATAATGGTTTAGGTTGACAAATGCTTATAATTCAACCAAATAATTACATGAATGCCACTGCTTTCACTTTTAACTTCCTTTTAAAAAATAAGGATGTTTTTTAAGGTAGTAATAACTCTTTTTTGTAATAGTGTATTCAATATTGGTATTACCTATTAGGAAGGAAGATTTCACCCTGTCTTTAGATCGTGAGTGAATTCAACTCTTTTCTTAAAATTATATATATATCAAGAACGAACTGGACTGGCTGGTTTCAACTGGAAATTCTACGAACCGACCTCTTGTCTCATACAGAATACCTGACAAACCAAAATAAAAGCGAATAGAAAGAAACTGGATTAAACTTGTGTGGATCGGTGCCAACCGTTAAAAACCGCTGGTTGCATGGGTTGATTGAGCATCATCATGGGCCTAGGTTTTATTAATTTAAAAATCATAATAACAAACTTATAATGTCCCTTTGTTGATCTAAAACTATTTTCCCTATAATTGTCCCTCATCCTATTGCTTAAGACTTTAGAGAAGACATTGTAGCTAAAATTACACAGGCTAATAGGACGATAATGATTAACATTTCTCAGGAGAGTCCACTTATGGGATTAGAATGAGATCAGTATCGTTTAGGCTATCTATCCTAACCTCACCATTAAAACAGGCCCTAACCATTTGACATATTTGTACTTTTATAGTTTCCCAAGAATGTTGATAGAACGATCTAGGAAAACAATCAGGCCTGGGGCTTTCATACTACCCATTTCAAATGCTGCTTTCTTGATCTCATCATCCGAAAGGGGTGAGAGAAGATGCTCATTATCAGAATCAAACATAGAAGGAGAAACGTAGGACAGTACAGAATGCGTATGCCTAGAAATACTACTAGTAAATACTGTCTGGTGAAAAAAGGTAAAACATTGGTTAATATCTTTGAGATTATCCGTCTAAGTCCCATCTTCTTCTGTGTTCAGCAGTTATAGCATGAAAAATTTTAGAAGTTCCATCCCCCCATTTAAGCCAATTTAGCCTAGATCTTTGGAACCAATATTTTTCTTCTTTAATCCACACCTCTTCTGTCTTAGTCCCAATCATTTTAGCCTTTTCCGCAGTCTCTTCAGTCCATTGATTCTCATCACACTCCCTAAATTCTTTCAATAGTCCCCAAAGCAACTTATTGTTATTAGGAAATTCCCATTCCCTTAAAATGGACCTTACTCTATCCAGATTTGCAAAAAATTCGTACACTATAGTGTTTTAACTAGAAACAACATGCATCCAATTATCATAAATTAAAGACATAAAATCTTCATGACAAATCCAGTTTAATTCAAACTTGAATGCTCTATTAGTAAAAAGGCCAACATAAGGAGACACAAGTAATAGCAGAGAATGATCAGAACACAAGGGTTCTAAGTTACTTACTCGAGCATTTTGGCATTGGGCTTGCCAACAAACATTGCATATAGCTCGATCCAGACGTTCTTTGATATTATCCTCATTGTACCTATTGTTGGACCATGTGAATGCATGTCTTTGAGCCCTAGATTTGTTGGAATTTAGGAAGAAATCCTATAGTTTATGAATAAGAAGAAGGATGGAAAAGAAGAGGAAGAATAAGAAGAAGGATGGAAAAGAAGAGGAAAAATAAGAAGGATTGTGTGTGTGGTACTAAGTCCCACATTGGTTAGGTGAAGGGGAAGTTGGAAGGTATATAAGCCCCAACTTGGCTCCTACTAGTTGGGCCCTTGGGCCTACCCACTTTTGTGGACGGGTAAGGACTTAGGCAACCTTTGGTCCACCACACGCGCGCCGCTGCCACCGTCCGGCCAGCTTGGCTCGGCTCGGTTCGGTTGGTCGCGCACGCCACCCGCCCCGTCCGGTATGCACGTGTGAAATAAAAAAATAATTTTTTATTAAATTATTTTTTGAATAAAATAATCCTTTTATTTATTATTTCTTTTGTGCCTCTCCGATTTTTTCCACCAGCGGCTACGTGCGACCTGTTCAGCTCCGTCTGGTATGTCTGTTCGTGAGAGGATAGACGCAGGTCGCCTGTGTGTAATACCCGGATAATTACTATCTTGACCATTATGTTACCATAATAAAAATGTCCATTTATGATGATTATGGTCTCAAAATAGAATATAATTAGTCTACTTTCAAAGGAAAGTACTAAGAAAAAATTATGAAAAATTTAAGAAGGCATGGAATAATTATTAAAAATTTAGGAAATACATTATTCTTAATTTAGACAATTTAATAAAATATTTCCTATGAAAATAAAAAGAAGGAAAATTAAAAAGTATTTTAGAATCAAAATTGATTCTATGACTTTTAATATTTTGCATAGGGCTTAAATCATTAATGTTAATGAAATTGTTGTGAGAAAATAATTAATTCTAATTAAGAAAATTATTAGGAATTATTAAAGGATTAATTAAGTAATTTTTAAGAATTTTATAAGATTAGAGAAATTTAGGAAACATAAAAAATAAAATAAATATAAATAATAAGTATTAAGGACCGAAATTTTTGGCTAATTAAATAAATAATAATGGTTAAGATATAGTCCTAAAAAGTAAAGATCAATGGTTTAGGATTTTTCAAGGATTTATGAAAGCCTAAATCCAAGTAATTAGTTATGGACCAATAGGAAAATTTTGGGAAAATAAATGTAAGAGAATTGAGTATTATGATAAATGAAAAAAAAAATATAATATGTATATATATGTGTGTTGGCCGAAATAGGGGGGATAAGGATGAAGTTGATCTTTGTAGTATAATAATAATATAAATTTAAGACATGTGTTAATTAGATAATAATATTATAAAAGTGAACAGGATAAATGACCACAGATAGAAATAAAATCCTACATAGAAAACCGTGAACTAGGTTTCTAAAGTCAGGGTATATTGTTAACGAGGGAATTTTTATCTCGAGATGGCCGGTCTCTGAAGTCATTTCTGTAACCGACGGAGTGATTTGGAGATCTGAATATGAAGCTATTTTGTATAATTAAAGCAGATAGCCAAAAGGAGAACTGATAGAAAATAATTCCGTTCTGGGAATCTGGGGATAAGTGGGGAAAAACCAGAGTATAATGTTAATCAGTGAACTTTTGTCTTGAAGTTGGCACCGGACAACGTTATTTCTGTAGCCGGGCACGAATACCGAGGATTTTCAGTTGGTAACGGAATGTCCTCAGCGGGATCAGAAACTCAGTTAAATAAGATAATTTGAAAGAGGAAGAAAAGATCTTCGGAGTGTTGTTCCCGAAATTTTAAGTTTCTACGGAATTTCGCGATCAGGACACCGAACCAGGAACTTATCAGATAAAGCAAGAGGATAAGGTTTGATGATGCAGCTAGGATGAGGTCAGCAATTTTGTCTTTTAGGGAGGAAGAAGTCGGCCAAGGAGGTGTATGGCCAAGATCAAACCACCTAGCAAAAGTGCGATCCAACGGTCGAAATTCAACTAGATAAAGTTCAACGAAATTACGAAAATGTCATCCGGGTTTTCTATAAATAGCCACCCATTCCATTTGCAATTCTCACACCAATCCTCTTGAGGATTTCGAAATTTGAGAGAGAAGGAAGAAGGAGGAGTCCGGAGAAAAATCCTAGCGAAGCTCTGAGTAAGTTTTTGGTCCCTAGTCTTTAGTTAGGTAGTTCTTTCAGTAGTTATAGTAGAAATGCTAGAGTAGTCATAATTTTTCAAGTTATTTTAAATATCATGTTTTAGGAATAAATGTGATATTAATCTTAGAAATATGTTAGAGGGAAGATGATAGCAAAAATTTTGAAAGCATAAAGTCAAAACAGCGGAGCCCTGGCAAAATTCCGCCAAAAAGTTAAATTAGGGGCAAAATGGTAATTTGTACCTAAAATGCCTGTTATGGTCTTAGATATTCATACTGGTGATATTATCCTTATAGGATACCCAGAATCACGAACCGCTGTTTCCGCTGTCACCGTTGTCAAATCACCGTCGTACCGTCGTCAAACATACCACAACGCTACCAAAGTGCCCGAAATCGTCAACGGAGGTACGGACGCGTATTGTAACCTTAACACTTATGCTGCTCATATTCATATATATGGTAGACATGTTTATATACTGAAACTCTGTCGTGGCTTGTCAGTCATACATATAGCTTGTTACGGGTTATAGTCTTGATAACGCCGTTGGGTTTTCCTAGCGTTGAGGACACGATGGGAGATCGTGGCACTGGTTTATGTGCAGACATAGTATGGGGCTTTACATATTGCTGTGTGCTTATGTTCTGTCCATTGTTGATCATGCATCCGCTGTGTGCTTATGTATTGATGTGCTGTTTTGTTGTTACGACTATTTGTTGCCTATATATGACTTATTTGAGCATAAGGTTAACCGTTACCTGAGATCCAATTGGGAATTGGATCTCAGCTGTAGCTTCAGGTTCAAGAGGATCCAGGGTGGAGGAGAGCGGCAAGTAGCCGATGTAGGCGGATTGGAAGAGCTTATATGTTTTAGCTTTTGAACTATTTAGATATAGTCTTTTTAGAATCAACAGATGACTGTATAAGGATGATTACACCATGGTTATGTACTTCTAGATATTCAGTTACTCGTTTAATCGAAATGCTCGACTCTAATCACGGTTTGTTTTTTTTTAAATTTTTTTCGGTATTTTAAATTGGGATGTTACATTTTTAGTATCAGAGTGACTTTCCTGGCATAGATCTGGCTAAGTTATGACAAACCTTTTGGTGTCTAAGACTGGGTTAATCTGTGTCGATGCCAATCAGTCATCGTATAAGTCGGTGAGGCCCCATAACAGACCCTTACCTGGCCAATTGGTTTAAGTAATGAAGTTAGATTCTACACCTTTTGAAAAATATATATTTTTGAAAAGAGTACTGATATAACCTTGGTGTAATGAGGAGAGATGGACGGAGATGGGAATCGGTACACCATGTATCAAGGAAGAATGAGATGTACGGCTAGGAAGTCGGTGGTCCCGGAGATGATAGGAAGAAGGTTGAATCCTCTGTACCCTCCGCTTGAAGCTGAGCCTAAAGCCGTGTTTATCCCAGTGCATCCCGCACCACCCGAGTACCACTTTGAACCCGTTTATAATCCTAACTTTCCTGTAGAATATCTAGACGACCCTGAGCCTGAGTACCATCCTGGTCCCGAATACCCCAACTATCTTTATGACCCCGACCCAGATGAACTGAATGACCTTGAGGAAGATAACCCTGATAGCCCAATCCCAAGCCCTGAGGGATCAAGTGTTTCCTCAGTAGGAGACAATTTTGACTACCCTAGCATTCGCAACCTAGATCATGAAATAGCCGCCCCTGAAGACTACCATTACCTCCTAGACAATAATACCACTTTGATACGACTATTCAAGTCATATCATTCCTATGCAGAGCGAACCACAGGAACTGTGCAGAGGTGGTACATAACCTACCTTAATAAAATCAAGAATGATCATACCCTTATCAGCCGTTTCTCACCAGCAGATATAATTAAGTCTACCCTGTTCTATTTTCCTCGAACTCGTTATTGGGCTAGAATAATCAATGAGCTGCTAGAAGAAAGGCCTGTGCTAGAAGTTTCCATATACCTCCACTACCTGAAATGTCTGGTACGCCAGCAGATGTAGAAAGCGGGAGGCAGTTAAAGAAAGCTGTGGCAAGAGTTAGTGAAAGATTAATAGGCTAATGTGTGATATCTCTCTAAATACCTTGAGGGATTGTAAAATAACTGTTAAATAGTAGGGTTGTAAATATTTTGACTGGTAGAACAAAAGTAGGACATGACCACTGTCTGTAAATTAAGATGCAATAATAAATATACATATGTGTTTACATATTTGTTGTTGCACTGAATCTGATAGTTTATCTTTCGCCATTAATTAATAAAGGAAAAACAGAACTAAAAGATGGTGATTATGAGAGGCGCCAGAGTCCTTAGAGGACAAGGCAGAGGTAGAGGTAGAGGAAGGGGTCGACGAGGCCGAACGATACCCATTCCTGAACAGGGACCAAATCAAGAACCTAACCAGCCAGAGCAAGATGACGGTTTAGAGATGAGGAGACAGTTGCAGGAGCAAAGAACTCTTATCGATATACTTCTGGCTGAGAGACAAGAAAGGCAAGCTGAGAGACACCGGGTACTAGAGCAACAAGGTGATGAGGAAGAAGATCAGAATGATGAGTACGACAATGAAGCCGAGGAGTCGGATCAATCACGATCCCCACCTCGACAGGAGAGAGAAATGAGAATGCCCCTATAAAACAACCGAGCAGTCGAGAACTCGTAGTACTGGGTTACCCAGTTCTGCAAAATGAAGCCCCCAGTCTTTCGAGGTAAGCTTGACTCAGCCGAGGATTGGTTGTTGAGGCTGGACAAAATTTTTGAGGTTATGGAGTGTCCAGAGAACAGGAAGGCCCAGCTGGCAATTTTCAAACTAGAGGGAGTCGCAGATCGCTGGTGGAGAAATACTGCAGCAACACTTTAACCACACCACTACCCAGTCTCATGGGCGATGTTTCTGTCAAAATTCAATGAATAATATTTTCCTCCCACTGTGCAGATGACTAAGGAGTCGGAATTCCTCCACATCAGGTAAGGGCAGGAGGAGTCGTTTGATGATTACTTTGCTCGAATCACCAACCTGTCCCGCTACTCACCGCACTTGAGACAAGGTGATAACGAGAGCAGCCTGGCCAATATTCTGATTTATGGAGTGAAATATGAGATTCGGGAAAAGCTGGTATCACAGCAGTTCACAAGACTGATACAAGCAGTAGAATCTTGTCGATTGATTGAACGGAACCTGAAGCGGCTGCGTCGGTTTAATAGCAGCAGTACAGCTCGTGGCAACTCTAGCCGAGGAAGTTCTTCCCAGAAAAGAAAGACACCCTGGGGTAATTCTCAAAATGGGAGCAAAAGGCCATTCCAGTCTGGGCAACAGAATTTTCCCAACATGAGGGGGTCCCAACCTTTGCCTAAAGTGCAGGAGGTACCATCCGGGTGCTAACTACGAGGGAAAACAAATTTGTTACAAGTGCCAAAAGACGGGACACATAAGCCGGAACTGTCCGGAATGGGCTACGGGAGCAAGGCAGCAAAACCCGGGGCGAGTCTTTGCATTAACCGACGTAGAAGCCAGGAGGTCCCCTGCCATGGTTCAAGGTACTATATTTTTAAATGGGAATCTAGTACAAGCATTATATGATTCAGGTGCTAGTCATTCATTTATTTCCTCTGATTGCGCAAATCTCTTAGGAATGCATGCGTCTAGATTACCTTATGATTTGATAGTATCTACACCGCTTGGCAAGAAACGGAAACGCTTTAATGAGGGATCTTCCAAACAATGCCCTAGCAAAGGTCAAAAATTCAAAGGCAAGTGTTACAATTGTGGGAAGCCTGGCCACTATGCTAAGGATTGTAAGAAGCCAAAGAATCTCAAGAAGAAGAACTCCGAAGCCAATATAGTTGATAATACTACTGATATGATTGATAATATGAGTCTTTCAGCAGTGGTAATGCAATGTAACTTGGTTGGAAATACCAAGGAATGGTGGGTGGACACTGGTGCCACCAGACATGTTTGTGCAAACAAATGGATGTTTTCTTCTTATACACTTGCGAAGCAAGATGAACAACTATATATGGGAAATTCTTCTAGTTCAAAGGTTGAAGGTGTTGGAAAAATGGTGTTGAAAATGACTTCTGGAAAAGTCATGACACTTAATGATGTGCTTCATGTGCCTGACATTCGCAAGAATTTGACTTTTGGATCCCTCTTAAGCAAGAATGGTTTTAAGCTTGTATTTGTTTCTAATAAGTTTATACTTTCTAGGAATGATATGTATGTTGGAAAAGGTTACCTTAGTGAGGGCATTTTCAAAGTTAATGTAATGACTGTCACCAATAACGGTGCTATTAATAATAATATTGATTCTATCTATATGCTTGAGTCCTCTAATTTATGGCATCAAAGTTTAGGACATGTTAACTATAAATCAATTAAAAAATTAATTAATTTAGAATTATTGCCTAAAGTTGATTATTCAAATAAAGATAAATGTCAAGTATGCATAGAATCAAAATTTTCCAAGTTACCTTTTTCTTCTGTTGAAAGTCAATTAAGTTGTTAGATTTAATACATACTGATATATGTGATATAAAATCTATACCATCTAGGGGTAATAAAAAAATATTTTATTACATTTATTGATGATTGCAGTAGATATTGTTATGTGTATTTGCTTAATAGTAAAGATGAGGCTATTATTGCTTTTAAACAATATAAAAGTGTGGTTGAAAATCAACTTAACAATAAAATTGAAATTGTAAGGAGCGATCGTGGGGGAGAATTTGATGGCCCCTTCGAGGAATTCTATATAGAATCTAGTATTATACACCAGACAACTGCTCCTTATGCTCTGCAGTCAAATGGGATTACAGAGAGGAAAAATCGGACATTGAAAGAGATGATGAATGCATTATTAAATGAGTCCGGTTTACCACAAAATTTGTGGGGGGAAGCCATTCTAACGGCTAACTTTCTAATAAATAGAGTGCCTTATAAAACGGTACAAAGCATACTATATGAAATATGGAAAGGAAAGAAACCTTCCTTGAAATATTTGAAAGTGTGGGGGTGCTTGGCAAAGGTTGAGATTCCTAAACCTAAAAGGTTAAGAATCGGACCTAAGACAGTAAACTGTGTGTTTATTGGCTATGCACATAATAGTAGTGCATATCGTTTTCTAGTTTATAAGTCCGATGCATCAGATATCCATGTGAATACGGTTATTGAGTTAAGGAACGCTAGGTTTTTTGAGAATTTATTTCCGTACAATAAGAATAATGATGATAACAACACTGTAATATCTCAGAATACTGTGACTAATGATAATCTTAGAGAGGAAGAACCGAGACGTAGTACCAGGCAAAGGACTTCAACATCCTTTGGGCCTGATTTTCTGACTTATCTGTTGGAAAATGAGCCTCGAACTTATGGTGAGGCTATGGGTTCTCCTGAAGCGCATTTCTAGGAAGAGGCTATCAATAGTGAAGTTGATTCTATTTTTTCCAACCACACTTGGGAATTGGTTGACCTTCCTCTTGGCAATAAGCCATTGGAAACTAAGTGGATCTTCAAAAAGAAGATGAAAGCAGATGGCACTATTGATAAGTACAAAGCTAGGCTAGTAGTAAAAGGCTACAGACAACGTGAAGGCCTAGACTACTTTGATACCTATTCACCTATTACAAGAATTACATCAATTTGAATGTTGATCGCATTAGCAGCATTGAATGGGTTAGAGTTACATCAAAAGGATGTAAAGACAACTTTCTTAAATGGTGAATTAGAGGAAGAGATTTATCTTAAACAACCTGAGGGATTTGTTGTCTCAGGACAAGAACAGAAAGTTTGTCGCTTAATAAAGTCCCTTTATGGACTTAAACAAGCCCCTAAACAATGGCATGCGAAATTCGATGAAGTTATGTTATCAAATGACTTTAGTATTAATGAATGTGACAAGTGTGTCTATGTTCGAAATACTGAAAATGGGTTTGCCATAGTCTGTCTTTATGTAGATGACATGTTGATAACAAGTAGTAATAATCAAATGATTAAAGCTACTAAGCGATTACTTACCAGTAAGTTTGACATGAAAGATATGGGTCTAGCAGATGTCATTTTAGGAGTTAAAATTCATAGAACTCCTGATGGGTTAGCTTTATCGCAAACGCACTATATTGCTAAAATTCTTGAGAAATTCAAGAGTTTAAGCATAACTCTTGTGTCAAACCCTATAGATTCTAGTCTTTGACTGTTGAGAAATACTAGCGAAGCTGCAAAACAAAAGGATTATGCTCGAGTGCTAGACAGTCTTATGTATGTTATGAACTGCACCAGACCTGATATTGCTTACGCAGTAAGCATGTTAAGTCGCTTTACAAGTAATCCATATGAGCTTCATTGGAGAGCTATGATAAGGGTTTTAAGTTACTTAAAGAAAACCCAAAACTTTGCTTTGCATTATGAGACGTACCTTGCAGTGCTAGAAGGGTATTGTGATGCAAATTGGACCACCAGCTCTAATGACACAAGATCCACAAGTGGATATGTATTCACCCTTGGTGGTGGTGATGTGTCTTGGAAGTCTTCCAAACAAACTTGCATTGCAAGATCAACTATGGAAGCAGAATTCATTGCTTTAGATAAAACTGGTGAAGAAGCTGAATGGCTTCGTAATTTTCTTGAGAACATTCCAAGTTGGCCAAAGCCGGTACCAGCAGTGTGTATACACTGTGATAGTCAAGTAGCTATTGGTAGGGCCAAGAATGTCATGTACAACGGCAAGTCTAGACATATACGTTGTAGACATGATACCGTTAGATAATTACTCTCGAATGGAATCATCTCAATTGATTATGTGAAATCAAAAGAGAATATAACGAATCCATTGACTAAAGGGATTCCTATAGAGTTAGTTAGAAATTTGTCTAAAGGAATAGGTTTAAGGCCGATCCATTGTTGATTGTCGCGGTAACTCTACCTAGAAGAGTGGAGATCCCACAAACTAGGTTAAAAAAGACAACTAAGTCACAATCAACTATTAACACTGTGGAGTTTTAAACTCATACTCATTCCTAGATATGACAGTGCATATATATAAGGGTAAGCTTTTAAGCTTTTAATGGTTTCTTAATTTGATGTGTTCAGATGATGTATGTTGACTTACATCACAAGGAATCACCTATGTGAGTGTGAAGTGTGGGCCGTTTCTATGAGAATTTAAAACGGTCGATTCTCTAGAACACTCGCAGAACCAGGTGGTGTCCAGGGCCAAAATGGACACAACATGAGAACCAACAATGCTAGAGGAGCAACTGTGTGACTCCTATTGTCTTAATATACACTAAAAGGTCAACAGTTCAAGACAACACGTTCACTGATTGACCAGTATATCCGATAAGTTTTTACTAGAGAAGGTTCAAAGGCAACCCCTACCTTTCTCAATGCAGTTGTTTCTCGTAGAGGAACCGCACCTTGCATACATGATCATTTGCATTTGGTCATGATAGACTTACTTCTTATTCATGTGGGGGATTGTTGAAATTTAGGAAGAAATCCATAGTTTGTGAATAAGAAGAAGGATGGAAAAGAAGAGGAAAAATAAGAAGGATTGTGTGTGTGGTACTAAGTCCCACATTGGTTAGGTGAAGGGAAGTTGGAGGGTATATAAGCCCCAACTTGGCTCCTACTAATTGGGCCCTTGGGCCTACCCACTTTTGTGGAGGGGTGAGGACTTAAGCAACCTTTGGTCCACCACATGCGAGCAGCCGCCGCCGTCCATCCGGCCGGCTCAGATCTCAACGGTCCAGATTTAACATATTATATATTTAAGGTAAAATTATAATAATATTTTTATTATCTTTTTAAGGTAAAATTATAATAATATTTTTATAACATGTTAAATCTGAACTGTTGAGATCTTGATCCAATGGTGAAAAAAAGGAGGGAAATTAATGGCAAGAAGAAAGGGAGTGATAGCCTCTCCCCATAAGGAGTAAAACACATGTTTCAATTGTGAGAAGCGTATTTGTTGGGAAATGTGAAAACCTTTATCACTTAGCACTTTAAATCTCCAAATGGGGACCTAGATCAAATTTTAGAAAAACAAAAAATCGGAAATGATGAGGGTTTGTGAAGGGAATTTGTTGTAGAGAGAGAGGATGTGACCAGAGAGAGAGAGAGAGAGCACTTGAAAATCGCTCTGTGTTGCAGACCAATGAGGGCACTTTTTTTTTTCCGCCCAAATGAGGGCACTTTATTGAAAGCATTCATACATGCAAAACAAATTTCAAGTGCTCATTTCCGAATACAGATAGCCAGAGGAGTTGCATATTTCTCACATTCAAAATAAAATAAACAAGGAGAGATGCTATTATGAACAGTCAGAGAGAGAGATGAAACAAAACCTTATACAGAGCATGACACCGTTCCAATCCAAACACACAATCAAAGTTAGCTTCAGAAAGAGCATCGAAAGGGAAGTGCAAGCCCTGCAAATAAACATGCCAACTATATACGCATGCATCTCCACTTTATTTAGGCTCCAGACTCACAAACAAAGATTCCAATCCAAAAATATAATTAATGCACACAAGATATATATATATATAGTAAAGATTTTGAGCTCTCATTCTATGAAGATTCTCAGATGCCTGAGAATATGATGAATGTATACAGAGTGGATGGCCAAATAAAAGACGTGTTCTTCTATCTTCTTTTTCTTTTTTCTTTTTTTAAAGAAAATCAGGGGCTCCATTGCGCCCATCTCAGGTGCTTCTTCTATGCTTCATTTGAAGGCAAAAGAAACTCAAAAGAAAGGGAGCACAAACGACAGATACTCTCAGAGCATCTGAGCGAAACTTAATGAAAACGTGACCCGTAAATTCTCAGAAAGCAAATCTAATTTTCCAGGCAACAACAAGAGAAAGTAAGTGGAGGGTTCAGAAGCGAATGAAGAATATCCGGCCAATAATGGTGGCGGTAAATGTTATTCACTCGTTAATGGTGAACAGGAGCACATGGCCTGATCCTCACCAAAAAAACTCCGGTAAATTGCTTATGTTCCCGAGCAAATCCAAATCACGACGGCTCCGATTATGTGAAACAGAAAAATGAACGAGAGGAGGGGGAAGAGAGAGTGATCTGAGAATTCAAGAACTTCTCCCGGAGCACCGCGAACAGAGCTTGGTGGTTTTATGTCAGAGGAGAGGGAACCACCACCGAGCTCGGTGGTTTCATTTTTTGTTCATATAATCGGAATTGCTAGTGAACAATGGAAGAACATACCAGAAACCAATACGATACAGATATGATATTTGAGTACATTTACCTGCAGCGGAACCCACGCCGGCCGGCGGAAGATTGCTACCGAGCTTTGCACGAACTGAGAATCTGAAGGGTAGGGTGTGGACTCAGTTAAGGAGGAGGAGGAGTTTTTTGAACGGAAGAAGTTGTAGTTTTGTATGATTACGTACGAGAAATGGATAAATCCAAATTTGGAGCACGAGACACGAAACTTGCCAGACATTCCCACAACGTGGCAGCTGCTGCAGCACCGAAGGGGACAAAATTAAACTTTTTTTTTTAAAAAAATGATTGTTATTGTGAGAACTAAATATGGCGCTGGCGTCATTCCCATGCGGTCCTTGTGCGTGTTACGTTAAATAGCACGTGGTTTCCATCACCAAAACTAACACGCCAATAATATCTTCCCACTTGGTTTCCACCCCCTACACTGTTTTCCACACTCCCATTTACGGATCCTTTAGTTTGACTCTCCAACACACGTGATAAGCCAACCTACTGTCATTTTCTTTCGTTCTTTCTTTCTTTTTTTAATTCAAAGTTGATCTCTTAAATCTTAATAACTTTTTAAAAATCCTGTTATAAAAAACCATTTTTACTTTGTTTCATTTTAAAAAATTATAAAATTTTCAATACTTACGTTTAATTTTTCAATTAAGAAGTTTTTTTTTTAACCAACTAAATGAAAATTGAGATGGATGCTTTTTATATTCATAGATGAAAAATAGCAAAATCAAACAGATAAACAAGCAGAGCCAAATAATAAGTAATGGATATAACTATTTGTTTGGGGGAAAAAAAACACTCAGAAATTAGTTAATGTTGAGAGATTTAAAATTGGCATACACTAACATAATCCAGTCCTAACTGGACTTTGGCTTAGCTCCTTTGCAACCTTGTGTCCGCTACATCAAGCCGTGTCGTTTTGGAGCAAAGCATTCACCCTATTCCTTTTTTTTTTTATATATAGAAAGTAAAAATTCAGGCATTGCCTGGTCGTAAAAAAATAATTCAGGATACTGAATGTTACCGAAAAAAATATCCTAAAGTATATTTTTAGTAGCAGTCAGTACTTGAATTACTTTTTTCAAGTTTCTAAAATATTTTTTTAAAAAAAATCATGAATTATTTTTTTAGTATCAGTCAGAATCCTTTTAGTACCATTCAATACCTTCAAATATTTTTTTAAGATCATAAAATAATTTTACAATATCATAAAGAATTTTTTCAGTATTATTCAGTATACTAAATTATCTTTTCACTAAGTGTCCGAATTTTTCCCCCCCTAAAAAAGGATCACATGTGTGCTTTGCGTCAAAATTACGCTGTTTGATACAGCAGATGGAGCGGACGCAAGGCTGCAAAGAACTTAAGTCAACTCGGTCCTACTTGCCTTATGGCGCTTTGCATATACGATTCAAGAGAATTCGAAGTCGACCAGCGTGTCCAACACGCGACTTAATCTGTTTGCTGATACCATAGGTCTGTTTTGTTTTTTTGGCCTGACAGTTACCATAGTTCTGTACTACTAATTATCAAGCATACCCATAGTTCTATACTAGAGAAAGATAAATAAGCATACCCAAGAGACTAACTAATTATCAAGCTAAAAAAACTTCAAATTAACTCAATTTAAAAAAGAAAAGGAAACAATTCAGCAAAGCTTCTCCTCAGAAAAGTTGGTACTTCTCAATTATTACACAGAAGGAAATTAAACATGACCTGCTATAGCCAATCCTTTGTTACTTTCTGGGGGGAGGGGATGGAGATCTCCTGTGGTAGCCCATCAGGTTTGCTATGGTTGGCTTCTTGCCTTTGACCAGTTTGACCCCTCTGATTCATTATTATTATTTTTATTATTATTCTCATCACCATCATCATCAGAAACACGATGATAACCAGCATGATATGCGAGGCAGTTCTTGCCCCTTGAATTTGAAGAACTCATCCCTGCATTATCAATTAATTCACTCACTTCATTAGAAATGAAAGAATGTTATTGAGCACAACATATACATACATATGATTGTTTGACCTGGAAGTTGAACAATTATCATACATGGGAAAATAAATGCTGAAACTCTCAAATACATAGTATACACACACACACACAAACACCCACTTTGCCATTACCTATTTGATTAACAAAGCCTTTTCTTTTCACTGTAGCTATCCTTTCTTTTAAGTACCAGTTATTGATTCATATCGAATACAAAATATAGATGTGATAGTGAAAGAATATCAACCGAATAGGCTTAAAATAGTCTTAGAGTCGATCTAAATTTCATGGTATCATTGTTGTTCTCACTTAAAACTCAGTTTTGAATGATCCATTCAATGAATGCGAAACAAAGACAAAACATGCAAATTTCTGTTTAGTACTTGATTAAGATGGTAAGTAGCTTCTCCCCTATAAAGAGTAGAATACACATTTCAATTCTGAGAAGCGTCTTTTTGTTGGGAGAGGTAAAAAATTTTACCACTCTTAACACTCTAAACCTTGAAACAGAACCTTCATCAAATTTTTGTAGAACAAAAATCGGAAATGAGGGTTCTTTAAGGGAATATTGTTGTAGAGAGAGGATGTGAGCAGAGAGAGAGAGAGAGCACTTGAAAGTCGCTCTGTGTTGCAGACCAATGAGGTCACTTTATTGAAAGCATTCATATATGCAAAGCAAATTTCGAGTGCTCATTTCTGAATACAGATAGCTAGAGGAATTGCATATTTCTCACAATCAAAATAAAACAAACAAGGAGAGCATGTTATATGAAGAACGGAACAGTTAGAAAGAGATGAAACAAAAGCTAATACAAAGCATAACATACTTCCAATCCAAACACACAATCAAAGTTAGCTTTAGAAAGAGCATCAAAATGCAAATACAAGCCCCAAAATAAACACACCAACTATATATACGCATCTCCACTTTATTTAGGCTCCAGACTTAGAAACAAAGCGTCCAATCCAAAATAAAAAATGTGTTCTTCTATCTTCTTTCTTTTTTTTTTTTCAAGAAAATCAGGGGCTCCATTGCGCCCATCTCAGGTGCTTCTTCTATGCTTTATTTGAAGGCAAAGGAAACTCATAAGAGTGGGAGCACAAACTACAGATACTCTCAGAGCATCTGAGCGAAACTTACTGAAAATGTGAACCGGAAATTCTCAGAAAGCAAATCTAATTTTCCAGACAACAAAAAGAGAAAGTAAGTGGTGGGGACAGAGGCGAATGAAGAATATCCGGCCAATGATGGTGGCCGTACATGTTCTTCACTCTTAATGGTGAACAGGATCACATGTCCTGATCCTCAACAAAAAAACTCTGGTAAAGTGCTTATGTTCCCTAGAAAATCCAAATCACAAACACGACGACTCCGATTATGTGAAACAAGAAGACGAACGGGAGGAGGGAGAAGAGGGAGTGATCTGAGAGCACTGAGAATTCGATAACTTCTCCCGGAGCATAGCGAACAGAGCACGGTGGTTTTATATCAGAGGAGAGGAAACCACCACCGAGCTCGGTGGTTTTATTTTCTATTCATATAATCGGAGTCGCTTGGGTAAGCTCAATTAATAGGAGTTTCATTTACTCAGTTAAGAAGGATGAGCAGTTTTACGATGAAAATAAGAAGTTGAGGTCTTTTTATAGGATCATATTCTGTCCATCTTGACCCTACCCCAACTTCGGTATATTCTCTCCTCGTTATATTCTCCTTGCGTAGCAAGCTACGTCCCCAAGGGCTGGTTTCTTGGTGGGGCCCTTTGTGGAGTTTGACCCTTTGATCCATCGATATTATTATCACAGAAGCATATGTAGTCGCATAACCTCCATGATGTCCCAAGCCCTTCTTATTCCCCTTTGACTTTCCTTTGACTTTGAAGAATCCATAATCCCTACACTCACTTCATTACTACTTTATATTTCTCTCTGGTAGAAAATAATGGCATTTGGACATGCATGAGTGCTTTGTGAAAGGAAGGAAATTGCTGATATCATCAATATATGCATTGAAGCATTGTGATGCGCACAAAATATGTAATTTGTGGAAGAGGAAATGAAAGACAGAGACCTAATATATGAGGAATAACAAAATCAAACAAACAAGCAGAGCCTAACACATGAAGAATGAAACAGAGAGAGAGAGTGCTTGGAAATGGAAGATGCAAATCCTGTAAACAAACATGCCAACTACTAAAGATTTGAGCTCTCATTCTATGAAAAATTTCAGGAGCCTGAGGCTTTTCTATCTTTTCTTTTTCAGAAAATCAGGGGCCTCTTTATGTGCTTCTTCTATGCTTCATTTAAAGCCCCCAAAAAAAAAAGGAGCATAAATGACCCGATTCCCTCGGAGCATCTGATCCAAACTCATGGCAGAGGGGACCTGGAATGAACAAAACTCTTTGAAAAGAGTCCCCTGTTCATCAAAACGTCGTCGTCTAACAATCCAACATAATGAACGAAATTGCAAATTAACACCCAGAAAGCAAACAAATTATAGACTTAAAATGATTATAGCAGAAAGCCATACATAAAATGAGTTTATATTTAGAGAGAGAGAGAGAGGTTTACCTGCAGGGTAAGTGACGTCGCTCGACGATTGTTACCGAGCTTGATCACGCTGTGTATATCAAAGATTTAAGCTCTCATTCTTTAATTTGAAGAACCATAAGTCTAAAGTCTTCTCCAATCAAATTTGAATTTGTCTAAAATCTTCCCTTATTAGATTCGAACTTGTTGCACAAATTCAAATGTAATCCTATTTCCTTGCCTTATAAAAAATAACTTTCATTAAATTTTATTTATACTTGCTTTTTTTATTAGTTGTTATTGTATAAACTGTATTTCTTGATTAATACATATACAATTGGTCTACATATATACAAGAGGAAGGAGCCTAGCTCATTAAGACTAATAATGATAATTCCTGATTCTAGGGCCTGATTTAAGGAGATTATAATTGATACTCTATGTTTATTTCCTAACACTCCCCCTCAAGTTGGAGCATATATATTAATTATGTCCAACTTGTTACAAAGGTACTCAACCTGTGTCTCATTTAAAGCTTTCATTAACAGATCTGCTAACTGGTCATTTGATCGCACATGCCCTGTAGATATAACATTCTCTTTAATCTTGTCACGAATAAAGTGGCAGTCGATTTCAATATGTTTCGTATGTTCATGGAACACAGAGTTTGATGCTATATGAAGTGCTGCTTTATTGTCACACCAGAGGTTCACAAGTAGTGTCGTGGTAATGCCAATTTCCTTCATGAGTTGAAACACCCACACAATTTCTTGTGTTGACTATGACATGGCTCTGTATTCTACTTCTGCACTTGATTTTGACACAACCCCTTGTTTCTTACTTCTCCAAGATACCAAGTTTCCACTAACAAAGACACAATAACCTGTAGTGGACCGTCTTGTGGCCTTAGATCCCGCATGATCCGCATCACAGAAACATTCCACTCTAGTGTGCCCATAATCTGAATATAGAAGACCACGACCTAGGGAACCTTTCAAATAGTACAAGATATGTTCTAATGCCTCCCACTGTGCCACCGTTGGAGACGCCATGAATTAGCTAAGTACACTGATTGAGAAGGTTATATCTGATCGAGTTACTATCAGGTAATTCATCTTCCCAATGAGCCTTCTATATCTCTCAAGATATGCAAATGGCTTTAGTTTCTTTGGACCGATCTTCTTCTTTAAGTTATCAGGAAGTTCATCAAACATGCTTTCATTAAGATCCAAGAACGGATTTGGAATCATAGGAATGCTGCTTGGTGCAGCTCCAAGTTTTCCAGTTTCCTTTAACAGGTCAAGAACATACTTCCTCTGAGTCAAGAGGATGCCCTTCTTGCTTCTCAACACTTCAATACCTAGGAAGTACTTTAATGGGCCTAAGTCTTTTGTTTGGAACTAGGAGTTAAGGAAGACTTTAAGCTCTGAGATTCCAGAGATGTTACTCCCAGTAATTACAATGTCATCGACATATACCACTAGAAGAATCATGCCTGCATCAGACTGCTAATAGAACACAGAATGATCACTCTTACTTTGGTTCAAACCAAACTTCTTGACCACACCACAAAACCTATCAAACCAGGCATGGGGACTTTGCTTTAAACCATACAATGATTTGCGAAGGTAACATACTTTCCGATGCTCCTCCTGAGCAACAAACCTAGGTGGTTGCTCCATATAGACTTCCTCAAGAAGATCTTCATTTAAAAAGGCATTCTTAACATCTAACTGATACAAATCCCAATGATAGGTGGCAGCCAAAGAGATGAGGAGACGAACGGATGTAAGTTTGGCCACAGGAGAGAAAGTCTCTGAATAATCAATACCATATGTCTGAGCATACCCTTTTGTGACAAGTTGAGCCTTCAACCAATTTAAGGAACCATCAGCCTTAGTTTTGACAACAAACACCCATTTACAACCAATGGCCTTCTTCCCAGGGGGTAAATCAACAAGGGTCTAAGTACCAGCCACATCAAGGGCCATCATTTCTTCTTCAATTGCTGCACGCCAACCCGGGTGAGCTAAGGCTTGATGAAGGGAGGAGGGGTAGGTATGGACTCAAGAGTGGTCACAAGGGAATGGGAAACAGGGGACAATCGCTTGTAAGAAACAAATGATGAGATAGGATAGGTACAATCAGCATAGCGTTTGGGAGGACAAGGAGTACAAGTACCTTTGTGGAGGGCTATAAGAAGGTCATCAGTAGGAGTAGGGGACGTAGTCTCAGCGATGATAGGATCGGGATCCATCGGCAAAGCAGGTACTGGCGAATGTAAAATAGTAGCAACATTGGCATCATCAAGATGATCAGGTTCCGGAACAGCATCCAAGACTAGTGAGAGAGAGACTCAATACACTAGAAGATCATCAGGCTCATCAATGACAGAGGAAGACTTAGGCAAGGCCGAAGACTGGAAGAAAGGAGAGGACTCATGAAATGTCATATCAGTGGACACAAGATAACGATGAAGGTCAGGAGAATAACACTAATAACCTTTCTGAACTCGAGAATAACCAAGAAAAACACACTTCAAGGACTTGGGGTCAAGTTTACTAACTTTTTGACGAACATCTCGAACAAAACAAACACAACCAAAAATTTTGGGATCAACAAGGAACAACTTAGTGGTGGGAAACACAACAGAGTATGGAACAGAACCACTGAGAACAGCTGAAGGCATATGATTGATGAGAAAACAAGCACTAGATACGGCATCATCCCAAAATGTTTTAGGGACATAAGTGTGAAACATGAGAGCTTGGGCAGTTTCTAAGAGATGGCGGTTCTTTCTTTTAGCAACACCATTTTGGGCAGGGGTATCAACACATGAGGATTGGTAAAGGATGCCTGATCATGCATATAATCAGTGAAGGAGGCAGAAAAATATTCTTTTGTATTATCACTTCGAAGAATTTTCACATGAGTATTGAATTGTGTTTGAATTTCAGTACAAAAATGACGAAAATGAGTAAACAATTCCGAACGCTGTTTTCGTCAACAAAAGTAACAAAGTATTGATAACCAGTCTGAGACACAATTGAACAAGGACCCCAAACATCATAATGAACTAACTCAAAGGGGGACGCAGCCCGTTTATTGACTTGAGGTGCCAAATGGACACGGTGGTGTTTGGCAAACTGACACGACTCACAATCAAAAGAAGACACAGACGAAAACTGAGGGTACAACCATTTTAAAGAAGAAAGGGACATATGACCAAGACAACAATGAACTTCAAAGGGAGATGAACCACCAGAACAGGCAACAGACCGCGGCACCTAATCATCAAGGATGTAATGTCCACCAGATTCATAACCTCTACCAATAATCTGCTTCGTCAAAAGATCCTGAATTAAACAATGGTCAGGGTATAGTGAGATAAAGCAATTCAAATGACGAGTTAGTTTACTGGGAGACAAAAGATTAAATGTGAGATCAGGAATATTAAGTACGGAAGATAGGGAAATAGAGGGAGTGGATAGAGCAGTTCCTGATCCAAGAACTCGAACCGGGGAACCATTGGCAACAAATATGGAGGATGGGTTGGCATACGGCGTATATGAAGAAAGGAGATAATGGTTACCTATCATGTGGTCGGTTGCACTAGAATCAATCACCCACTTTATGGAAGTAGTGGCAAGGCCAGAAGATAAAGTACCTGTAGCAAGGGCCCCTGCAAAGGATGGACCAGAATCAGACTGATCGGGCGTCTAAGCAATATGAGCAAATCCACGCAGCTGATCATTTGCTGTTTAGCCTGTAATTTTTTATAATTTTTCTTGATGTGCCTAGATTCCTTGCAGTAATAGCAGATAACACTGCCAGATGATGGAGCGGGAGTGCCTGGCTTAAATCTAGAATTGTTGTTTTCAAATAGGCCACGTCCAGCTAAAGCACTGGCATTAGGATCAATAGACGGTCGAAGTAGACTATCAACAAAAAGAACCCTTGAGAACACATCTTCCAAAGATGGAAGCTCTTGACTAGACAATATCTGGGGAATGGTTTCATGAGACGGATCAAGGGCTTCGAGAAAACTAATGATAGCTTGAAATTTTGAATTCTTGATACGGGCTTGGAGATCTGCCTGTGGAGACATAAGTACATTCATTTCTTTATATAACCGTTTAAAATCTAAGAAGAAATCCTTCAGAGGACGACCCTGTTGCTGAGAGCGGTAGAATCCTTTGCAAACTTCATGAATGAGTAAAATCCCCTTTACCAGAGAAGATATAATTCCAGATAAGCCATAATTTCTTTTACCGTGTTGCAATAGCTAACGGAGGACAAAATCCGGGGTTCAATAGAATTCCAAATCTGAAAGAGAAGACGAGCGTCTGCTCGAGACCATGCTAAGCTTCTCTCATCATTACTAGACGGAGGATCCTGGGTTAAGTGGATTTCCTTTTCAACCCTTAATAAGTAAACTCGAACAATTTTGTTCCAATCATTATAATTGGTCTAACTCAATTTTGCATCAGTGATCTTAGCAGACATAGGTAGCATATCAGATGTTTTAGATTCAGTCATTGACTCACAACCGAATATTTCACACTAGCCAGTCACTAAATACGGTCAAAAATACCAATAGAAAAATTCCCAAATGTGCACAAATCAAAAAACAATGGGACAATAGATCACACAAAGATCCCCAAATGACAAATAATTGTCCAGAAATGCCTACTAATAAAGGCCAAACGCACCATAAACTCCAAACACAAGTTTCCAATAGACAAAGGAGCCAAAATCAAATGCATAAATCAGAAAACGATGAACCAAGACCACAAAACCTGGCGGAAGTCGTCGGAAATGGAAAGAGGAGGCTGAGACAGGAAATTGCCGACGAAAACAAGCCGTCACGCGCCGCCATAGGACTGCTGCCAGTCAAGCGTGTGTTCTCCACTCACCGCCCTAGAGATGTCGGAAGGCCGCCAAAATTTGAGCGTTTGCCGATCAGAAGATGAGGAAGATGGTGGGGTGGCGCGTGTACCAAAAGGGGGTCAGGAATTGAAAATGAATTTGCACCCTTCTCTCTCTATGAAACTCATTTCTGTTTAGACTGAATAACCAGATCACAGAAAACTGAAACAGGAAAGAACTTAGATGAAGGAACACAGGATCAGATAATTCAACGTTGCCTCTGATACCATGTTATTGTATAAACTGTATTTCTTGATTAATATATGTACAATTGGTCTACATATATACAAGAGGAAAGAGCCTAGCTCATTAAGACTAATAATGACTAATAATGATAATTCCTGATTCTAGGGCCTGATTTAAGGAGATTATAATTGATACTCTATGTTTATTTCCTAACATTAGTAAATGGAGTATACACTCAAAATCAAGGTGGTTGCACTTTTGCGGGATATTGATTGTCACAGCACATGTTTGGTGGTGAAGCACTTATTTCACCACCAAAAAATAAAATAAAATAAAAAATCCCATGTTTCTGAATGGCAAAACACGGAACCAAACGACGTCATTGCCTATGTCTTGTCCCATGAGAAGTTTTGTCGGTGAGTAGAGAGTAAAGCCACAGCATCAATGAAGAATTTTTCACTGGAACACCCACCACATCTTCTCCAACAAGCATGCACATCGGCATTTAAATTGTCACACAATGTTCTTTTTTTGTCCTCCATGTTACTGTCTACAACGCCACGATGATCAATGGTAAAACACAATCTTTTGGCACAGTTTTGGCTCCCTCTTGGTTCTCTACCAACGTTACAAGAACTACTAAACATTATGTGGTCAAGTCAAATTGTTGTGACAAAACTAAGAAATTAACCTGTGCCAAAACATTGTTAGCTTTAAACACTTTTAGATGATTCTAAGGAAGCAGGAGAGGAGAAAAATAAATGTTTTATGCAAGGAATAAATATGTCTGAAAGCTTCACTATTCATAAAGAGAACTTAGGTTTGCACTAATTTTAGTAGGATCTTATTTTCCTACCTTTATATGAAGATTAGTGGACTGAGGAAGATTGGATGCTAAAAGTATACTAAACATAAAAATTTGCTCATCTTCCTTTCCTTTCCCGCCTCTTTCGTGTACTAAATAGGTCCTATTTTCCTTTTGCAAACCCTGGTTAGTAAAAATAGATGGCATTTTCACTTCATATTTATCAGAGATGGGTTCTTCATATTCATTATGATTAAACTATTATCTACCAATCATTCATACTGATGCCATAGTTTTATTTTTTTCCCCCTGAAAAAAGATTATAAAAGGAGTGTGTGTAAACTTTGCAAAACACGTTTCCTTGTAAGAGACTACAGAACGAAGAAAAACTTCCCAAACTCGCACACACACACACACAACAAAATTAGAACATGTGGGGAAAAAAGAAAAAATTATATGATAACTTGATTTTTTACAATTTACAACTTCACCCTATATAACTTCCCTCTTAAACACCTCCGCTCTTTTTCCATATATTGGCTCTAATATCACTTGGGATGTTTAATCATTTTTTATTTTTATAATCAATCAACCACACCAAAGTTGTTTAATTAATAATCATAAATAAAATATATATTTTTAAATATAGAAACTTAAGAGGGTACTCCCCTAGTCCCTTTTATAAGTAACTTTTTCTCTTATAGAATTGGTCTTTAATATAAGTAACGTTCTTTTTGTATCTCAAAATTTAAACTATTTTTTTTTCATTTTCTACCACCAATATAAATTAATGACTTTATATTCATACATGGGAAAATTAATGGTGAAATTCTCAAATACACAGTAACATCCACTTTGACAGTACCTATTTGATTAACAAAGCCTTTTGCTTATTGGTATCTATCCTTCCTTTTAAATACCAGTTATTGATTCATATTGAGCACAAAATATAAATGTGAAAGTGAGAGAATATCAACCGAATGGGCATAAAATAGTCTTAGAGTCAATCTAAATTTAATGGTATTATTGTTGTTCTCATTTGGATCATCCATTTAATATATGTCAAACAAAAAGACAAAACATGCAAATTTCTGTTTAATAGAAAATAATATTAAGATCAATAGCAATTAATTAAGGTGGTATGTGATCTCTCCCTATAAGAAATAGAACATATGTTTCAATCATGGGCAAAAATGCCAAAATAATTTTAAAAAAAATTGTCAAAAAGGCGCACTGTTCAAAGTATTTACCTAAATAGGCCATTTTGTGGCGCCACGTCAGATGGTGCCTTAAATGGCGCCACTTTGCATGTGGCGTGCCACATGGGCATGCCACAAGAGGCGCTGCCACGTGGGGCGCCTCTTGTGGCGTGCCCATGTGGCACGCCACATAAGAGGCTCCAACAGTCTCTTTTAAAAAAAATTAAAAGGTGTAGGAAGCGTCGGCGCCCTACAAAAAGCTGCCTCAAGGGCAGCTTTAAAGCTGCCCTTGATGCAAATGGAAAACACACTCAAATTCACACACATATATAATGCTATCTGTTAGCCTCAGCTCGAACACACACTCAAATTCACACACATATCCATCGGTGGAAGTAGAAGGAGAAACGAGAGAAAATAATCAGTCTTCATAATTTTCATCTCCATCCTCGTCTTGCGCTTTCATTTGTTCTTTTAATCACATTTTGTTTCTTCAAATCTTTGTTTCATTGCTTATATACATTGTGTTTCTTCTAATTAGTGGCAATTTGTGTTGTGGTTTGTATTATCTGTATTTTTTTTCTACTCGTTCATTATACAATATAAGGAAAAAAATGAATCATATTCGTGCAATTGTATATTATAACGGTGCTAAAAATATAGGTGCAGACGGATTGACCTTCAAAGGTGAAAAACGAGCAATGTATATTGTTCGAAGCATGTCATTTCTATATTTAAATAAAAAGATATGTCGGAAGCTAAACTTGCAACAAGAGCAGGTAATATCTTCAGTGACGGTTAGAGTTCCTATTGGAGATGGAAAATATACTGGTATTGATGTAGCCAATGATGAGGATATGGAAATGTTTTTTGAAACATTTGAGGAAAGTCCTACGAACAAATTTGCTGAGTTCTATGTAAATATTAAAATGTCAAAGGAGGGTGTACCAATACCGTTTACTGGACTCCACCTTGGTAATGCGTCCTCATATATGGCTTATTCTAGTACACGTCATCCAACACAGTCTACCATTGCATATGGAGAAGAAAGCGATTATCTGGTAGATGAACCTGACAACGAGGACGAGCAAGAGGAAGAAGATGAAGACACATCACTGGCAAATGACACTGATGAAAATGATAGTGATACAGATGATGAAGACCATGGTATGTCACGCCACAACAGATTAGCATGTTACAATCATCAGGTTAGTTACGGAGTTGTATTACTTTATATTATAATTTTTTATTAGTTAACATGTTTACACCTAAATTGTATTATTTGTGAATTTGTAGATATTACACCATTTTGGAGCCAGATTCCACATTATGACGCTATTCATGATGATTACCCTCATGAGGACATACTGGATGTCGAAGGCTTGGGCCAGGGACCGTGGGCGAGAGTGGACGCATTATACGTGAAACAACAATTTGAGTCCAAGAGTGTCGTCCAGGCCGCAATAAAACATTATTGCATGAAGGTGCATCATGAAGGAACAATGGTTGAGAGTAATACAACCACTTATGCAATGAGATGTCAGAATCATGAACAAGGTTGCCCATAGAGAGTAAGAGCATTGAAGCCGAAGAATGGCAATGCTTAGATGGTGACTAAATGGGGTGGGAATCACACTTGTGTGAGCACAACTCTCTCCCAAGATCACACACAATTGGATTCTAAAATAATATCTGAGGCTATAACCGGTACAATGCACAATTCCATTTATCCTACAGTGAATTTATTCTTGTTTGTTTGTTAACATAAATAACATTCATGCATTACAATTCTTGTGATTGGTTTTGCAGACATGGTCAAACAAACACCTTCGATACCTGTGGCCCTGATACAAGAACGTATAACTGGAATGTATGGTTATCATATTTCTTACACAAAGGCATGGAAGGCAAAACAAAAGGCAGTGGCCAAGATTTACGGCGATTGGGAAGAGTCATATGCATTCCTGGCCAGGTGGTTTGAGTACATGTGCTTATTTTCCCCAGGAGCCTCTTACCATATTCAATATGGACCGTATATTGTTGACCAGCGGGTTGTTAATGGGGTTGTAGTCTTTCAAAGAACCTTTTGGACCTTTGGTCAATGTCGTGTGGCGTTCGACTGGTGTAAGCCAGTCATACAGGTGGACGATACACATCTATACGGTAAGTATAAGGGGACCTTACTGATAGCCACCTTCCAAGATGGAAATAACGAGATCCTACCCATTGCTTTTGTAATTGTTGAAGGTGAAACAAAGGAAGCATGGGAGTATTTTTTGTATAATATACGACAGAATGTTACCAATAAGTTTGGTCTGTGCCTCATTTCTGATCGATACAAAAGCATAATATCAGTAGTCAGAAATCCAGCACTTTGTTGGCAGCCTCCTTATGCATACCATGTATTTTGCATCCGTGATGTTGCGAGCAATTTTTCTAACCACTTCAAGGACAAGGAGTTGCAGAGAAACTTAAAGCATCTAGGTAATATACTCCTAGTGATGTGGAGTGACTTTCATCTCTTCCTTTATTGTATTTTACCAATAACGTTATGTATTTCTGTCTTCCTTACAGCATATCAGCCGAGCAAAATACACTTTGGTGGCGGGTATGAGCAGTTATGCAATCACAGTCCTGAAGTTGCTGAATGGATTAAGAGAATTCTGAAAGAGCAATGGTGTTGGAGTTATGATGAGGACGGATGAAGATATGGTCACATGACAACCAACCGTCCGAATCAATCAATAAGGTGTTCCGGGGAGCTAGGAATATGCCAATAACATCATTGGTGAAATGCACCTACAGACGACTTACTAGTTACTAGGTCAAAAGAGGGACGAAAGCACGACAAGACACCATCGCCGGAAAGTATTTTTCGAGTATCATTGGGGAAGCCTTGACTAAGAATGGAGAGAAAGAGCAACTTCGATGCGTGTACGTAGGTTTGATGTGGCCTAAACCACGTTTGAAGTTGACGATGACAACGATACCTACTCCGTGAACTTGACCGAGGGGAAATGCCAGTGTGGGAGGTTTCAAGCATTCAAATTCCCTTGTAGTCATGTAATTACTGCATGTTCGGCTGTAGCCCATGATGCGTAACAGTACGTGGATCAAGTATTCTCGATTTACTATGTGATGCAGGTTCACTCTTTACCATTCAAGCAAATCGGAAGTGAACACGGAATACCACCCGCCGACGGACCTAAGATTATCCTCGATGAATCAAAATTGCATGGTAAGGGGCGCCCTAAATCTACCCGCATTCGAAATGAGATGGATGAGGTAGAGGTCCAACCGAGCTCCGGTCGAGTTAGATGTACTATTTGTAGACAGACTGGACATAATAGGCGTGCATGTCCTACAAGGCATGTAGCTGATTGAATACAATAATTAATTATATTACACTGTTCGTACATTTCTTGAATGTAAAAATAGCTATTTATTCTTAATCCCATTTTTTCATGATTTTTTATTAAGCCATTTTTACTACTTCAATTATTATTTTACATCATTTTCTCATTTGATTCCAAAATAACCTAATATTGTGAAAAATAAAGTTATTTCATTTGTTTTACCTTCTCCATTAATTGATTTTTTCATGATTTTTTTACTATTTAAATATGGACTAGAAAATTAAGTTTACAAACTTACGTGATACGGAAACAAATACAATAAGGTGATTTAACAAGTGTAGCAAACATAACATGAAATAAAGTGCAGTCAGGATGGAGGAGTATAAGCTGGCCACGGTCTTGACCGCGCATCATGATCCGGGTTCCTTCGTAGGTGACGGCCGAAATCCTCTTCAGCTACCCGGATGAAGTCATCTGCAATGTCACCCGCGTCACCTCCAGATCAATGACCTGACTGGTAAGGACTCCAGCTTGAGCCTGGTGCATCAACTAGCGTGTTCACGAACAGATCGGACTGATAGGGACTCTGACTCAACCCCGCGCTACCCACGTCACTGCTATACTGTCCATGCTCATACGGCTGGAACGCACTGGCCCCTGAAAAAGTATGACCATATGGCCGCTGGTATGCATTGAAACCAGTGAAGTCGGTCGGCGGGCTGTTTGACGGCCACTGGTATGTGTGGTGAACCTGTGTTTGCCCCGCAAACATCGTTGGTGGCACTGGTGGGTAACTCGGCATGGATGTATACATCATTGGTGGCACCGGTGAGTAATATGGAGCGTGTGGCTGCATCTCTGGTGGCACCTGTGGATACGAAGGCCTATATGGAGACCCATGCAATGGAATCTCTGTAGATCTCGATGCCGTTGTCTCTGAAGCCTCATATGGTGACGTCCCCCTTGAAAAATGCTATAGGTTCCACGTAACAGTCGTATATGCCATGTTGAACCCTAAGGTTGGCCTATATACACCTCCACCGCATGGACCTGGCTGGGGTATCTCATATGCCTGTGCGGGTTGCTGTAATCGACATTTTGCAATTCCATGTCCCTCCCTCGCACGGGGCAGGACCCCTATAGCGGCATCAGGTACACCAGCTAACACTCCAATCGGTGCATGGGGACCAGGCTCGGCTACTCGTCTAAACTCTTTGAACGTAGCGAGCAACTGTAGACAAACCTTCTGCACCTCCCTTTTATTGAATTCAGCGTCAAATTAGGGGGAACACATCCACCATATCTACTCTACATTTTCGACTTGCAGTTGTACAATAAAATAAATACCATTACTATCATATGAATTATGCGTCAATGAAAAAAAAATAGGGGAGCAAGATAATTACATACCACATGACTGAGCCGCGCAACCTGCCTCGTCATAAAACATCGAGTATGGGTGAAGTACCAAGTCATGTACTCCACGTTCGGGGACATCGGCCCCTCCTGTGGATCGGTGGTCATGATGTGCTCATATCTCGTGTTCCAAAGATGGATAAATGCATCTAGCTTGACCTCCCAATCTTCAGTGGACTTACTACGAAGGTAAGATTTTGTGCACCTCTAAGTTGTGAAGCCGGGTCGGGGATGTGTTGCTGCATGCCAAATTGCCGCATGCAGTGGTCAAGCTGGTGCATCTCGACGATGTGGAAAGCAATTATGGGTGTCACTGCCCTCCACATGTCCTGCATGGCACCATCTGCACCCATAAACTCATACCCGGTGTCTACATATGGCTCCTATATCACCTGTCCATGTGAACAAATGTTCAATTATATAACACGAATTAGTTTAATCTTTATTTTTATTTTGTAAGCTCAAAAACATTATACATACATCGTCACGCCCCATCTGGTCAAGCTCTATGCGGTGTGTCTTCAAATCACGGCGCACTGACTGCACATGTACACCATTGAACCTGCGATGAAAAGGACAACAACATTAGTTAAATGACCTTCATGAAAAGATCACATTCAATCAACTACTACACTCAATCGAAATATCCAGTATATATATATATATATATATATATACTGCTTCCATACCTGCGTCCATAATGACCGCTATCGACACTGGGCTCTGGAATGGGAAAATATATGGGAGGAAATCTGGACCAAGCCCATATCTGCAACAACAACAAACAACCCCTAATGTCTTTGCCTGAAGCTATCGTGGCCTAGTATAGCTCGCAAAATAGTGTAGCGAGTACAGCAGACGCCCAACTATATTCTGCAATCTCCGTAAGGTCACCTCCCAATAATTGTATATATCGGCAAGGCACCTCATGGCTGGACTTGTCACACAACAAAAATCCACCAAATAAGCGCATGAGGTAGGCACGCGTGTATAAAAGCTGACCCTGCATAGTATCTAAGTGATCCTCCCAGTGGCCCCAATAGGCAGTAAACCACCTCATCTTGATGTTTCTGCCAATCAAGTGCTCTTCGCGGGGAGTTCAACCCATGTATTCATGCATGACTGCTCCCCAATTGGCATGTGTCCTACCGGAAACTACTCGCCCCTCAGTGGATAGACCTAAAATGGCCTTTACATCTTGTAGAGTAATGGTCATCTTACCAACTGGCATATGGAAGGTGTGAGTCTCCGGCCTCCACCTCTCAACCAAAGCAGTAATAAGGTCTTTGTCAATCTGCACCAACATAAAAGTAGAGATCACATATGTAATCGTATTCATCATCTGTATCATGTACAAACAACTAGAGGCATATAATTAATTGCATTAAGAATAAAGCATACCGAGAGTCTCTTCATGCGAGATACGTGCCAAAAACCTGCCGACGAAGGTGCTCTTGCAATCCTTATGGGATGTCATCTGGGTCATGGACATCTCCCGGCCCTTGTGAGGCTCGCCTCACCCTCAAGGCATCACAATCTTTTTCGTTCCACACAACTTGTGATTGATGTGACCGATGCACGTCCTCATTAAGAATTCCCCACTCTTTGGGGTCGGGATGAATTGTGGGGTCGCGTTGATAAGCCATTTGACTACAAAAATTTACCCTCACATAACACATTATTAAGTTACTAATTATTTATGAATAAAAAAAATTACCGTCAAAATAACATATATAATATAATGTTACGAAAATTAATCACAAAATTAAAAATAATAATATTTAATAATAATAATAAAATTAGCAAAATTTATATTAGAAAAATTTATATAATCATAATGAAAATAAATTGAAAAAAATAAAAATTCTTCATAAGTACAATTATTCAAAATTATATAATCTAAAAAAAATTAATCTTAACATTACCATTCATAGTATATTTTAAGAATAAAAATTATATAATAATAATTAAACTTCATAAAAAAATAAAAATTCATAATATTTAAGATTATTACAAATTATTTAATATCAACGAAAATTAATAAAAAAAATTGGAAACTCATAATATATAATAATTTTAATCAAAATAACATATATAATATAATCTAACAACAAGTAATCTAAACATTACAATTCATAGTATATTTTAATAATAAAAATAAAAAATTTTATATAATAATAATAATTAAACTTCATAAAAAAAAACAAAATTCATAATATGTAAGATTATTCATAATGAACATTAATCAAAAAAGTGAAACTAATAATATGTAATAATAATAATCAAAATAACATATTTAATATAATCTAACGAAAATTAATCAAAAAAATTAAAATTCATTATATATAATAACAAAAATAAAAATTCACGAAATTTTTATAATAATCATAAAAAAGATTAATATTCATAAAATGTAAAATTATTCAAATTTATTTATTAATACCGAAAAATTGATTTAAGTATTAAAATTAATAACATATATTAATAAAAAAAATTAAAATTATATTATGATAATGAAAATTATTCAACAAATACAAATTCATTTAAGTAAAATAAATCAAAATTAACAAATAAGAACAAAAATTAAGAGAAAACATAAAATTCATAATATATATATATATATATATATAATACATAAAATTCAATATAATTATACATATTGAATTATTATTTTTAATTTAAGTTTCTCATCATACTTTGGTGTTTTTCTCTAATGTACTACTAAATAATTTGAAAACTAACTCGATCAAAATTTCTATTATATCTCTATTAACCCAACTATACTATTTGCATGACATTTAATCAATAAAAATATCATATAATACAACGATGTTAAACTTTTTAAATGTAAAAATTAGTTTTACATTTCTCAAACAAACATAAAATACATCTAAACCGCTTTAAATTTTTAATTAATCAATCACTACACAACTACAGTCTTCTATTGGCAAAACTTACAACTTCTAAACTATTTTAACTCTAGCATTTTTTTTTCCTAACCTACACAAGACTACCATCATTGCAGAAACAAAAAAAGATACAAAACATTTTATGAAGAAAATTTATTAAATGATTCTAATTTAGCTACGTAAATAATTTTATACAATAAATAACATACCTTAAAAAAGCTTTGAACGCTAAAATCTCCTTTCCTTCTTTCTATCCCAACCTCTCCCCGCGAATCAGAGCAAATGTGTGTATGTGTGTGAATTTATGTGTATGGGGGTGGTTTAAATAGAAGAAGTAGAATTTTTTTTTAAAAAAAAATAAGGGCAAGGGCATACTCTGCGCCCCTGCCTTGCGCTGCAATTGCAGAAGTTTTTATTTTTTAAAAAAAATAATATAAAAAATTTGAGAGCAGGGGGACGGAGGCCCCCTGCTCCAAATTAAAGCTGCCTCAAGGGCAGCTATTAAAGTTGCCCTTGAGGCAGCAACGCCCTGCACCTTTTAAATTTTTTTTAAAAAGAAAAAAAGAGGCGCCAGCAGTGTGGCGTGCCACGTGGGTACGCCACAAGAGGCGCCGCCACGTGGGGTGGGGAAATAAAGTCGAAACAAGCAATTTCCAATATGTGAACAATGGAAGAACACACCAGAAAGAAATACGATACAGAGAAAAAGTTTGAGTACATTTACCTGCAGTGAAACCCAAGCAAACCAGCGGAAGATTGCTTCAGAGCTTTTCACGAACTGAGAATTTGAAGGGTATGGTGTGGACTCAGTTAAGAAGGAGGAGGAATTGTTGACAAAGAGAAGAAGTTGTAGTTTTATATGATTAGGTGTTGGGGTGAAAACGTGATAGGATATTTTAGGCTTTATTTAAATTGGTTTTAGGCATGTAACTGAGATTTAAAATTTAAGCATATGTCCAAGTTTATATGTAGGCTATTTTTTAGTTTGAATTTGAGTGTTCAAAAAAGCTTGACAAAGCTTGTTTAAACTTATACTTAAAATGTATACATTTAAATAGCCTTTAAAATATGGGAATTATATTTCTCATGTTGTAGGAAGCATTTTTTCCTTTATGTTAAGAAAAAGACAAGACATATAATATTAAAAAAAAAGTGAGATGACACTTTATCCAATGAATTAGTGTTGTCCTTTTCTTGACATGAAAAAAAAAATGCTTCCTACAACATGAGAAATATAATTCCCTTAAAATATATGCTTCTAAATTCATATATCATCTTTCAAGCTGACTTATAATCTCACATTATATTATGTTTTAAAAGCATAACATTCATTCTCATTATAATATAAGAGCTTAATAACGAAAAGAAAGGTATGTCTAGTGACAACAGTTGTTTGAGTGAGTAAGAATTTTAAAAAAAAAAAATCGCTTGTTAACTTATGAGATGTATTTTTTAAAATTGACTAAGCATAACAAGAAATATGTAAAATTGGATTTTATCTATTTTACTTTTCCCACATAAATTGGAACAAACTCCTCCAACTTAGATTATAACATTTCATTTGGCACTAAAATAAATTGATAGCAATTATTATGTTTTAGTGGAAGATGTAAATCAGGGGGATAGAGTAAGTTAGCGTTGTCATCTTATTAAAGAGAAGGGAGGTAAGAGTAAATGATTGATCCGAAAGCAAGGGTTGAGTGTAATGAGATGTAAAATTTGGGATTAAAGTCAATGTCAAAAAGGTTTTAGAATTAAGGTTCAGTTGATAAATTTATAAATAATTTATAAAATTATTTAGATGGTATTATATATATATAATAGTATAAATTAAAAAATGTTAAAAAGATTAGGCCTATAAGATTATAGGTTAGGCTTTTATGAAAATATGTCCAGCCTATTTATCTAAAGAGGTCTAGCAATAGACCTGAGCTTGAACCTGATAAATTTACTAAATAGGCTATGCTAAGCTTTATGTTGGCTAGGTTGCAAGTCTCTCTAAGGGAATTAACTTATTTCCACCCATAATTAGGTACATCACGTTTATGGTTTAAGTGCTTATTATTAACATAAAGTTATACAAAATATTTTCACATCCTTACCTTTTATATCATAATTTTTATGGAAATATTATTTTTTTAGGTTTCCATAATTAGAATTAAAATGCATGTACGGAATTATTAGAATTTTTTTTATAAAAAAAAATCCTGATAAATCCCACAATGTCATACTCTCATAATATATTTTTTTTATCTCAGAACTCCATATTCACCCTCAAATCTATAATATTCTATAATTTATTTCTTAAAAAAAAAATTTTGTATTGCAGTTATGAATTGTGTATATCATATGTTAATTTATTTATTTATATTTAAAATAATAATCTAGAAAATATAAAATATGGATCATCTATTTTTCTAATATGAGGATGAAGATAGGATTCAAAAAAAAAAAAAAAAAAAGACAGAATTATGAGAGAACCCAAGCCACTGCTTCTTGCAAATATATAATATAAGATTCATTTCTCATTTTTAAAACTTGAGCATTTTAACCTTTTAACACAAAGGTAACATTACATTTGTGCTATTTATCAATTATCACCCAATCATAACAGATACAGAATTTGAAGTATATATAATGTCTATTTCATTTCTATGCAAAAATATTAAATACTATACTTGGATGAGGAGAAATTTAGGAGAGGAAAAAAATGGTGAGATAATACAATTCCTCCTTATATTTGGATAGAGGGAATCGAAAGGATGGAGGAGAAAAAATGCATGATTTTTACATTACGACAGTAACCTTATTTAGTTTTTAACCCATTTTTTTAAATAATTCTATAAAAAATAAATTCAAATAAAAAATTTAACACCATAAAATTGAAGATTAAATTTTAATTAAAATGAAATTATTTCTTACATTTTCTTTTAAAATCAAGATATTGAAAAAAAAAAATATTTCCCCACAAACTAAAAGAATAACAAGAATTTCCAGGTAAAAAAACAAGAATTTGAAGTGTACAACGTCTATTTCATTGGATCATGAAGAGATATGCAATTTTTTTTTTAAGAAAAAAAGAAGTGGGGAAAAATTTGCTCTACAAAGGAAAAACTATATGTATAACATGGAGTGTAATTAAAACACAGATGTGTAAATACGATAATGCAAACCGATATAGTCCTTTCAAAATTCTTAACATACTCTTTTTTACAACCGATATATATATATATATATATATATTGAGTTTGGTCTTTCATCGGTCAACATGTTTTTTTTTTTAAAGAAACAATTGTGACTTATAAATTAACGACTTTTTTCTTTTTTCTTTTTTTAACAAGAGTCGAAGGAAAACACAATTAAAATAACACACAAATTCAATTTGGGCGATTGCCCCGTTTTATACATCAAAATAATAATAATAATAATAATAATAACACACAAATTCAGGCAGTCCAACGTCTAGCAAACTTCCTAGACTAGTTCAGGAGTCCAAGGTCTGAATTTGATTCTTTTTTTTTTTTTCTTTTTTCCTCTTTATTGGAAGGCAAAATTTGACCTAAATAATCTGGTCTAGTTGGTCCTATTGCTTCAAGTCACTTATTTCTTGGCTAGTTTAGATCGAACTGGGTTTACATCCCTACTAAAAAGTACTTGATAAATATGTATACACAAAAAGGGACGCGGCTTCTCTCCTATACTTTTATGATCTGATGCTTCCTTTTCATTGAAATTGCGTCATTAATACTTTCTAATAAAAATATATCTTAAGATGATTTTTGGTCCACTCACTTCTAAAATATCTTTCAATATCCTAAACTATTTTTAATACATATAGCACTATAAAATATTACACCAAAAATTACTTTAAAATATTAAGTGTTATATACTAAAACAATATTATGGGTTCTAGATGTAATAAAAATTAGTTTAGAATATTGTAGGGTGTTGAATGATAGTTATTGGGTGGTATCAAAAAATATTTTAGGGTGGTGAGTGAAATAAAATTTATTTTAGGATATTGAGTGTTATTGAAAAATAATTTAGGATATTGAGTAGCATTAAAAAAATATTGAGGATGGCAAATGCTATTTTTTTTAAAAAAAAATATCGGCATAAGTATTTTGTACTAAAACTCAGTTTTAAGAAAAAGGAGGGCATAAGACTATAAAAGTAAAGAACAGAAGTCATGTCCCACAGAAAGTATCGATGGTTTTCAAATTTTGTACATATGGGAAACAGCAGTAGCATTAGTTGTTGTTTATTGAATAGATATAATTATTTGGCCTCAAAGATCTTGAGGGAGATGATAAAGATGAATTTGATAACAAAAATTTGTCCAATTGGTGAGGAATTGACCCACAAGTAACATAATTTTGTAAGTTCAAGTATCACTGAAGATATGAGAACTATGCTAATGGGTAATACGTAGATATCTTTATAGAAATTTTGTGCTCAGAAGTATATCTTAACTCTTTTTTAAAAAAGAAAAAGAAAAGAAATAAAGGCAATCTGAAGCTTGAGAATTTGAGATAGAGATTATACCATGAAAATCTAGTCTTCAATATAACAAACTAGAAAATGAACTAGTGATGACAGGTCAGTTAGTCCTTTAAAAACATATCAAGGCATTATCTGGTAATTGTTGAAACTAGAATCACGTCCGCATCAACGGGAGTGTTCTGGCCTTGTTTGGCCTAAAGTCAGCATATGAGATGTTGTCTCTTGAAGTATAATGAAGCTCCACATTCCAATCCCGGTAGAGGAGATCTGTGATCTCCCCAATGATATCTTTTAGCATATGGTTAGTATACCAATCTCTTATAAGAACATTAATGACGTCTAACGAGCCAGAATAAAGAAGTACTCCCCCCAGTCCTAATTATAGGACAACATTTGGGAGTTGATTTTGGTCCTAATTGTAGGACAAAATTTTAATTTTTGTCAATTTCTTCCTAAAACACCCCTATTTTATTCTCTCAAGTGTTTAGTTTTTGGTAAGTATATACATTTAGGTGCATAGAATTTTTCAATTAATAAAACTCTTAAATTGTTGGATTTTGATTTGTTTACCAATGAGTTAACTTTAATTTACCAACACACACACACACACATTTATATATGTACACACACGCATATAAACATACACACACATTATATAAATATATAAATATATAAATATATATATATGTGTGTGTGTGTGTGTGTGTTTATGTATATACGTGTGTGTCTATATACATACATACTCATACACTTGTGTGTATTTATGTATATGTATGTATACATGTGTGTGTTTAGGGGGATGTAGGGGTTTGGATTTGTGTTTAGATATGTGTGTGTATCTGTGGGGGGGTGTGTGTGTTTGTTTTTTTTTGGGGGGGGGGGGGTTGTAGATATGTGTGTGTGCGCGCATACATATACATACATATGAGTGTACACACACATATGTATATATAGCAAGACTATCATTTCAATTAGAAAACATGAAAAAGAAGATTCTAAGTTAGGGAGATATGTTAATGTCATTCAAAATTTATATAAGGACATTTTAGGAAAATGAGTGAAATTAACTAATTTAACTCTTCTCCTTAATCTCCCTAAAATCGGTTAAATATATCTTATAATTAGGATCAGTGGGAGTATATCTTAACTCATGAGTCTATGCCCCCATCTCATCTAAAGAAAGGGATGAGAAAGGTGAAAGGCGAGAGAGAAACATATAATATTCTTTTTTGCTCGGTGAAACATAAAAATATATTCAGATGGTGCAAATAACATAAAAATATCAAATACAAAACTTATCGTTGAAAACATTTCACCGAGACGAAAGTAAAGCAGCTAGGCAAGAGGGGGAGATGAAGGTAAAGATAATGACGCAACTCCACTTTTGTGGCTTCTCCTCCAAGAAAGCACCACTATAGAAAATTAGATTTATAGCGCTTATTTTTCAAAACATTACATAATATAGTATTTTAAAAAAAAAAAATTACTTGTTGAAGCACATTCTGCAAGTTTTTTTTAAGAAAAAACAATTAACGGATAATTTATCTATAGGTTGTTATAGTTTCAACATGTTTTCCAGTACGGACCTATAGTTTTCTTCTTCTTATCAAGTGCTTATGATTTCACCTTTTTTATCAGGTCCGTGTAGTTTTTTTTTTTTTATCATGTCTTTATTGTTTAGTTGGATTTTTAATAAAGTGCTTGGAGGTTTTCTAGAATTTATTTTCTTAATTTAATTTAAAATTAAATAAATGAATCATATTAACATATAATTTACTTATAATAAATTTCAATTAATAATTATATAATATGAAAACTAATTAATATGATTAATTATTAATAGTTAATTAATTTTATAGTTCTATTTTATTTTTAGGAAACTTTATTATTATAATCATAATATTTTAATTATGAAAATAAATAAAATTAGAATTAAAAAATAATATAAATATATTTTTAATTTAAAATAATGAAGAATATTAAAATAATTCATAAAAAGGGTGTTAAGTTAAAATTATCATAATAAATTTATTATAGAATATTAGTATTTATAGAAAAATATTAATAATATTATACATAATAAATATATATTTTATATTTATTGAAGAATATTATTATAATTTATTGAAAAAAAAAACTAAAGGGACCTAATTAAAAATTATCTAAAACTATAAGGATATGATAAAGAGAAAAAATACTTTAAGGCTTGATAAAAAAAACATGTGAAAGTATAAGAACATGATAAAAAAGAGAAAAAAAAAACTATAGGGAGCTAATTAAAAATTAATTTAAACTACAAATATCGGCAAATTAGTTAGTCCAAAAATTAATATGTTTTTTGTAGCGCTAAACTGGCAAAGTACGACAGAAAGTAAATACTTGTTGTAACGCAATTTTTAATAGCAAGTATTTTTTTTAAAATACTTTTTTACTTTACTTTCTTTCAGAACCATATTTATAAAAAATTTAATTACTTATAAATTTTTCTATCTTTAGCAAAATGCTAGAAAATAAATAGAAGCAAATAAATTCCAAAATGATACAATTCAATTAAGTCACTTTAAAAAACTAATTAACAAACTTATATCACTACTATGTATAGATACAATAGTTGTGATCAAACCAATCTAATTCCTACTCTAAAATAAACAACACAACTATACTAATAAATAGGGTACTCTTGTCAAGTATATCCACACCATTCTTTAATGATTTCATTTAATTGACGATCAGTATACTTTGCACAATGTGCAAATTCACATACAATAATTTACCCAATAAATTAAAATCACTAAAAATTAATTATCATACACTCAATTTATGTTAAAACACAATTTGAAGTGAAACTAAAATGACTTGCATGAGTAATTACATCCTTCATGAATCTCATATTGTAATAACCGCAATAATTATTTCTGGGTTGGAAAGGGTACTATAATAATATAATAAAGCAATAAACTCAATTTTGAATAAAAATAGTTTATTTTCCAAATTTGTGTAAATTTATATAAGTACTTGAATGTTCTTCCACAGCTATTTAAGATTAGCAGCATTAGAATAGATCAACAATACAGAAGCTCGATGGATATGAATGTAGTAACAAAACAGATAGAAATTAATATACTTTTGGTTATTCAATCACATGTAACTATTTACACAAATATGTGCAAGTGCACACTTTTTCTATTGAACAACACCAACATGTCAGGGCAGTATTTTGGTCAACCATTAATTAGAGCTTCATGTAGGAAATGCGAGGAGCTAAAGATTCCACTGGATTATAACAAAATCAAAATCCAATGTTACCAACAATATTGTGATTTTTTTTTTTTTTTGTTTAACAAGCATGTTATAAGTAGTGGCATGATTAAAATTACATTAAAAGATATCAATAATATCACTAATAACTTACCCCGCATTGAAGCAATGTGCTAATTAGACTATCTATATATTTTTTTTTCATTGTGCATGGCAAATAGAAAATGTCTCACATATAGTACTTCTATTATGGAAGTAAAAGAAAATAGACTTTTTTCTTTTAACCACTTGTCCTAATATGTTTTGCAAAATGCTTGTTGAAACTTTTATCCAAATCTTTTACCTTTTCAAATACCTGCTCACTATTCAACAGCTTTAGCTGGCTATCTTATTCTATGTTATCATTAAAAGTCTTTTTTCCACCTCCTCCAATGATGTTTCCATGAAAAGAATCTACAATGTCTCATATAGACATTTTTCTTACAATGATCTAGTTGCATTAAATGAGTGTCATCTCCATATATAGGGCACATACATTATCCTTTGATGTTGTATTTGGATAGATTACCATAAGCTAGGAAATAATTAATTGTGCCAAACAACTTAGCCTTCAAATTGAAACTGTCTTACCTATACCATCATACGTGTTCACTCTGGTTTCCCACATCAGATTCCAGTTATCAATTAAAGGAGCCAAGTATACAACTATATCATTCTCAAGTCCGCTTAGCCTAGAAAATAGCATGTAAAACATCATAAATTTACATTTCATGATCAAATGTCAATTTGTAATACCCGGATAATTATTATCTGGACTATTATGTTACCATAATTAAAATGTATATTTATGAAGATTTTGATCTCAACATGGTATATGATTAGTCTATGTTCAAAGAAAAACACTAAGAAAATTAAAGGAAATTTATTGACGGAAATGTGAAAATGCACCTCAATGCCATAAAACATCCTGAGGAGAATTATGAAAATTCAAAAAAGCATGAAACAATTATTAAAAATTTAGGAAGCATATTATCCTCAATTTAGACAATTTAATAAATTACTTTCTATGAAAATAAAAAAGAAGGAAAATTAAAAAGTATTTTAAGACTAAAATTGACTCTATGACTTTTGATAATTTGCATGGAGCTTAGATTATTAATGTCAATAAAGTTGTTGTGAGAAAATGATGAGTTTTAATTAAGAAAATTATTAGGAATTATTAAAATATTAATTAAGTAATTTTTGGGAATTTTATAAGCTTATAGAAATTTAGGAAACATGAAAAATAAAATAAATATGAATGAGTATTATTAAGGATTGAAATTTTTGGGCCAAAATTAAATAAATAATAAAGGTCAAGAAGTAATCTTGGAAAAGCAAGATCAAAAGCTTAGGATTGTTCAAGAAATTATAAAAGCCTAAATCCATGAAATTGCTTATAGACCAATAGGGAAATTTTAGGGGAAATAAATATAGGATAAATGGGATATTATGGTAATTGGAAAATATATATATATATATATATATATATATATATATATATATATATATATATTTGTGTGTTGGCCGAATTTAGGGGGGGATAAGGATGAAGTTTGATTTTTATCATATAATAATAATATAAATTTAAGCATGTGTTAAATAGATAATGTTATAATAATAAGGAGTAAACAGGTAATGGAAATAAGAACCGATAGAAAATAATTCATAAACTAGAATCCAGGGATGAGTTAAGAAAAACCAAAGTATATTATTGATCAGTGGATTTTTATCCAGAAGTTGGCGTCGGCAGAAGTTATTTCTGTAACCGCTCGCCAATACCGAGGATTTTCGGCAGATAGCGGAATGTCCTTAATAAGGGTATAAGGTGAGGAGAACCCAATAATCTCGAAGAGGATGATAAGACCTTCAAGGTATTGCTTCCGGAATTTTAAGTTTTTACAGAATTTCGCGATCAAGACACCGAACCAGAAACTTTATCTGATAAAGCAAGATGACATAAGGTTAGATGATGTCATCAATTTTGTCTCTTTGTGGGGGGGGGGGAGGTTGGCCAAGCAAGGGAGGGCCAAGATCAAACCACCTAGCAAAAGTGCGATCCTACGGTCAGAATTCAACCAGACAAAGTTCAAGGAAATTACGAAAATGCCATTGGGTTTTTCTATAAATAGCCACCCTCTCATTTGGAATTCTCACACCAAATCCTCTTGAGGATTTCGAAAATTTGGGAGAGAAGGAAGAAGGAGGAGTCCGGAGAAATTCATAGCAAAGCTCTGAGTAAGTTCTTCAGTCCTTAGTCTTTAGTTTAAGTGGTTCTTTCGGTAGTTATAATAGAATAGCTAGAGTAGTCTCTAATTTTTCAAGTTAGCTTAGATATCATGTTTTAGGAATAAATATGATATTTATCTCAGAAACATATTAGGGGAAAATTATAGCAAAATTTTGAGAGGTTAGAGTTAAAATAGCGAAGCTCTGGCAAAATTCCACCAAGTAATCAAACTAGGGGCAAAATGGTAATTTGTACCTAAAATGCCTGTCATGATCTTGAATATTCATATCGGTGATATTATCCCTATAGGATACCCGAAATCACGAACCGCTGTTTCCGCTGTCACCGCTGTTGTGCCGCTGTCAAACGTGCCGTAATTTGACAAAAGTGCCAGAAACCGTCAACAGAGGTACGGACGCGTATTGTAACCTTAACACTTATGCTGCTCATATACATATATGCGATAGACATGCTTATATACCGAAACTCTGTCTAGGGTTGTCGGTTTTACATACAGCTTGATACGGGTTATAGTCTTGATAACGCCGTTGGGTTTTCCTAGCGCTGAGGACACAATGGGCCGTCGTGGCACTGGTTATATGCAGACATGTTGTGGGACTTTACATACTGCTTTGTGCTTATGTTCTGTCATTGTTGTGATCATACATCTGCTGTGTGCTTATGTAGTGATTTACTGTTGTTACGTGTGATTAAATAGCTGTTATCCATATACTGTTTTATTTGAGCATAAGGTTAACCGTTACCTGATATCCAAATGGTAATTGGATCTCAGCTATAGCTTCAGGTTCGGGCGAGCTAAGGGTTGATGATAGGGGCAGACTGTAATATCCGGATAATTACTATCTGGACTATTATGTTACCATAATAAAAATGTCCATTTATGATGATTATGGTCTCAAAATAGAGTATAATTAGTCTATTTTCAAAGGAAAGTACTAAGGAAAAATTATGAAAAATTCAAGAAGGCATGGAATAATTATTAAAAATTTAGGAAATATATTATTCTTAATTTAGACAATTTAATAAAATATTTCCTGTGAAAATAAAAAGAAGGAAAATTAAAAAAGTATTCTAGAATCAAAATTGATTCTATGACTTTTAATATTTTGCATAGGGCTTAAATCATTAATGTTAATGAAATTGTTGTGAGAAAATAATTAATTCTAATTAAGAAAATTATTAGGAATTATTAAAGGATTAATTAAGTAATTTTTGGGAATTTTATAAGCCTAAATCCATGAAATTGCTTATGGACCAATAGGAAAATTTTGTGGAGAATGAATATAGGATAAATATAATATATGTGGTTAAGGAATATATATATATATATATATATACATATGTATATATGGTGTGGGCTGAAATTTTAGGGGAGATAAGGATGAAGAAGATATTTGAATATAATAGTAATATAGTTTTAAGCATGAGTTAAATAAGTAATAATATATTAATAATTAAAAGTGAACAGGATAAATGAGAACCAATAGAAAATAATTCCGTTGCGAGAATCTGGGGATGAGTTAAGCAAAACCAGAACATATTATTGGTCAGTGGATTTTTATCCAGAAGTTAGTGCCGGCCGAAGTTATTTTTGTAACCGGTCGCAAATACTGAGGATTTTCGGTGTAACATCCCAAATTCCAGGTTCGAAAATTGTGTCGGTCGACACTTAGTTTTAGGAAAATCATCAGAGTTTGAGATGCTACAGCTTAGAGTACTGCGAAAATGGATAGCGTGCGCTAAGATTCGGACAATGAGTATCTGATATAGAATGCCCAGACATATGATGATGTCCCGACATAAGCTGATATATTAAATATCCCGAAGGAATATTCATGTGATACATCTTACAGAAATTAAATACAATTCTCTAATAAAGAAAGTCTTAAACTAGATCTATGGCTTGGACACTAACATCAGTTAATCAAACAATTTGGCCAGGTCGGTGTTCAATCTAATGGGAGTCTCACCAACTCTATGGCGACTTGTGACAACCCATCGATGAACCCTTCCTTAGTTTAAGCACCAAATGGTTTGAAATAACTTTATTAGATTCTTGCCAAAAACTAAATCCTAATAACTTCTACCGATCTTCGTCCTCGACCGCTGCCTCTTCACGGCTCTATCCACCGGCATCTTCTCTATCCTGGTTTCTTCCCCGTACTAGTCATTAAGACTGAGGTCCAATGCCCATTGGACCTCAGGTAACAGTTAACCTTATGCTCAAGTATAACAGTATGCATGATAGATATTCATTTACAATTCAGCATATAACTATACATAGCACACAGCACATGTCATAGTTCATATCACAACAATACCTCTACATAGCACACAGCTCATATAAGGTCCACATAGTTTGCACATAAACCAGTGTCACGCCTCGGAGCGTGTCCTCAGCGCTAGGAAAACATCCATACGGCATTACCAAGACTATAATCCGTTTTCACATAATAGCTGAATGTATAAACAGCGACTTAAGACAGAGTCTTAATCACGGTGCATGACCCAATCTTGTCCACGACTATATGAATCATCACATCACATATAGAGCATACAAGCTGCATAAGAGTTAGAGTTACAGTACGCGTCCGTACCTTTCACCTGGTAACTGTCAAACGTCCGACTTTTGGATCCGGCCCTGGACCTCCCGGATATCCTAATATATCACCATATCACTTAGAATAATAACCTAAGATATACTTCCACCTCTATTTACCCATCTACCCTTGGTGGATTTGTTATTTACAACTTTGCCCTTACATTTATTTAAAAACGTAGTACAGAGTTTTCTGGGCAGATTTTTCGGTAACTTTGAAAAATCATAACTAATTCTACAAAAATCAAAATGAGGATCCGTAAAATTCCCCGGAACCCTTAGGAAGTCTATTTTTGAGGAAAAATATTCATTTTTACCCAGAATTAGTGAGTCATTACCAGTTTTTACGTTTCTCAACGTTGTCCAGATTTTATTTCAGTAAAAATGGCTTAACTTCAAAAATTCATATCTCCTTGACCAGAGATCAAAATGTTACATATTTTATATGTTTGGAAAGCCCTACATGTCTACTTTCTTTCTGGAAAATTTCATGATTTTATAACTTCATTTGTTACATAAAATCATAGCATCTTTTCTGCTGTCTGTCTAAGATTTAAGAACCGAAAATTCTTCAACTTTCACAACATTAATCCATTGCTTCCCAAAAATTATTCTCTACTATGTTTTTACCTCTTCAGGCATTTTTCAATGCAATGAGGCCTAAAAACAAGTATAGGAATTTATTTTCTAATTTTCTAGATTAAACTAACATTTATACTAAGAACTTATAAAAACTGAAGACTAGAACTTAAGAACTAGAGCTTACCTCTTGAAGACTCTTGAACTCCTTCCTCCTTCTTGCTTCACTCTCCTCTTAAATCCTCCAATCTTTGGTATGAGTTTGGTGTGAAGAAAAATGAAGCATGAAGCCTCCTATTTATAGCCAACCATGAGTTAACTATCTAGCAACTTTAATTCCATTCTAACCATTGGATTTAATTTAACTAGGAAGCTTAAATCTTGACCTTACACCTCTTACAAAAAAATGTCAACCCCCCACTTTTCTAGATTCATCTTTTCTCTTTCCTCCACTACACACACACACATGCACAACACTTAGGCACACACACACTCACAACATACACATGTGCTCTTGTGATGTCATCTTGATGACATAATCAAGGCTTAGGTGTCATTGTTGACTTTTCAACACTAATTAGCAATTCTTAATTATCAAGTGTTTACATGCTCCTTAATTATATTTTGTCATTAACTAACTCAATTATATGAAGATTTAGACTTAATTACTTAAGATATTATTTCATTCTCTTTGGCTTAATTATTTTTAAATATAATTAGCCCTCTTTTAGTTTGTCTCTAATCATCTTGAAGAATTGTGCAACTAATCTCAATTAGTGCAAGCTTATTCTATTAAGGATATTTGTAATTTACTTAATATACCTCTTAATTATGCTAAATTAATTAGTAACACTCTTTATGCCAACCTTGACCCCCCATTGGTCATTAATATTAGGGGTTTCATATAATTAACTTTGGATATTCCATTTTATTCATGTTTAAACAATCAACAATTAATTACTTATTTAATCACTTACTAATTGTTGACAATTTTCTTAATTAAGATTAATTATTTTCTCACAACTATTTTACTGAAATTGATAATTTATGCATTATGCAAAATATTAAAAATCATGGGGTCCAATATGGTCCCCTAATACTTTTTGATTTTTCTCCTTTAATTTTTCCAAGGTAATAATTTAATAAATTACCTAAATTAGGGACAATATTCTTCCCTATTTCAAATAAATATTTATTTGTCTCTTTATAATATTTTTAGGGTATTTTATAACCCATAAATATTTCAGGGTCCTATTTGTAAATTATTTATTCTTAGGAGACATTGTCCTAATAAATTCAATACAAGGTGTTTGAGACCTCATATTCACCTATTTTCAATAGGTATTATTTGTCTAAATATATATTTAAATGTATTATAAAAATTAGGATATTACATTCGGCAGATAACGGAATGTCCTTAATAAGGGTATAAGGTGAGGAGAACCTAGTAACCTTGAAGAGGATGACAAGACCTTCAAGGTATTGCTTCCAGAATTTTAAGTTTTTACGGAATTTCGCGATCAGGACACCGAACCAGGAACTTATCAGATAAAGCAAGAGGATAAGGTTTGATGATGCAGCTAGGATGAGGTCAGCAATTTGGTCTTTTAGGGGGGGGAAGAAGTCGGCCTAAATAGGTGGAGGGCCAAGATGAAGCCACCTCAGAAAAGTGCGATCCGACGGTTCAGAATTCGTCTGACAAAGCATGAATAGTAACCAGATTTTCCCTATAAATACCCCTTGCTCCATTTCATAATCCTCACACCATTTCCCTTCAAGAAGGCCGAAATTTGAGAGAGGGAGAAGAAGGAGGAGTCTGGAAAGAAATCCTAGCGAAGCTCTGAGTAAGTTTTCGGTCCCTAGTTTTAGTTAAGTAGTTTCTTCAGTAGTTATAGTAGAAACGCTAGAGTAGTCTTAATTTTTCGAGTTAGCTTAGATATTATGTTTTAGGAATAAATATGATATTTATCTTAGGAATATGTTAGAGAAAAGTTATAGCAAAAATTTTGAGAATTTAGAATCGGAATAGCGAAGTTCTGGCAAAATTCCAGCAATTAGTCAAACTAGGGGCAAAATGGTAATTTGTACCTAAATTGCCTATTATGATCTTAAATATTCATATCAATGACATTATCCTTCTAGGATATCCGAAATCACAAACCGCTGTTTCCGCTGTCACCGCTGTCGTGCCGCTGTCGAACGTGTCGTAATTTGACGAAAGTACTCGAAAACGTCAACGAAGGTACGGACGCGTATTGTAACCTTAACACTTATGTTGCTTATAGACATATATGTGGTAGACATATTGCTATACTGAGACTCTGTCTAGGGTTGTCAGTCATACATACAGCTTATTACGGGTTATAGTCTTGATAACGCCGTTGGGTTTTCCTAGCGCTGAGGACACGATGGGAGATCGTGGCACTGGTTTATGTGCAAACATAGTGTGGGGCTTTACATATTGCTGTGTGCTTATGTTCTGTCCATTGTTGATCATGCATCTGCTGTGTGCTTATGTATTGATGTGCTGTTATGTTGTTATGAATATTTGTGGCCTATATATGATTTATTTGAGCATAAGGTTAACCGTTACCTGAGATCCAATTGGGAATTGGATCTCAGCTGTAGCGTCAGGTTCAGGAGGATCCAGGGTGGAGGAGAGAGGCAAGTAGTCGATGTAGGCGGATTGGAAGAGCTTATATGTTTTAGTTTTTGAACTATTTAGATATTGTCTTTTTGGAATCAACAGATGACTGTATAAGGATGATTACACTATGGTTATGTACTTCTAAATATTCAGTTACTCGTTAAATCGAAATGCTCGACTCTGATCACGGTTTGTTTTAAAAAAAATCGGTATTTTAAATTGGGATGTTACATTTTTGGTATCAGAGTAGCTTTCTTGGCATGGATCTGGCTAAGTTATGACAAACCTTTTGGTGTCTAAGGCTGGGTTAATCTGTGTGGACGCCAATCAGTCACCGTATAAGTCGGTGAGGCCCCATAACAGACCCCTACCTGGCCAATTGGTTTAAGTAACGAAGTTAGATTCTACGCCTTTTGAAAAAAATATATTTTTGAAAAGAGTATTGATATAACCTTGGTGTAATGTAGAGAGATGGACGGAGATGGGAATCGGTACACCATGTATCAAGGGAGAATGAGACGTACGGCTAGGAAGTCGGTGGTACCGGAGATGATAGGAAGAAGGTTGAACCTGATCCCCTGTACCCTCCGCTTGAAGCTGAGCTTGAAGCCATGTTTATCCCAGTGCATCCCGCACCGTATCAAGGGAGAATGAGACGTACGGCTAGGAAGTCGGTGGTACCGGAGATGATAGGAAGAAGGTTGAACCCTGATCCCCTGTACCCTCCGCTTGAAGCTGAGCCTGAAGCCGTGTTTATCCCAGTGCATCCCGCACCACCCGAGTATCACTTTAAACCCGTTTACAATCCTAACTTTCCTGTAGAATATCTAGACGACCCTGAGCCTGAGTACCATCCTGGCCCCGAATACCCCGACTATCTTTACGACCCCGACCCGGATGAACTGAATGACCTTGAGGAGGATAACCCTGATAGCCCAATCCCAAGCCCTGGGGGATCAAGTGTTTCCTCAGTAGGAGATAACTTTGACTACCCTGGCATTCGCGACCTAGATCATGAAATAGCCGCCCTTGAAGACTACCATTACCTCCTAAACAATAATACCACTCTGATACGACTATTCGAGTCATATCATACCTACGCAGAGTAAACCACAGGAACCGTTCAGAGGTGGTACATAACCTACCTTAATAGAATCAAGAATGATCATACCCTTACCAACCATTTCTCACCAGCAGACATAATTAAGTCTACCCTGTTTTATTTTCCTCGAACTCGTTTCTGGGCTAAAATGATTAACGAGCTACTAAGTGAAGGACCGGTTCGAGAAGTTTCCATATACCTCCGCTACCTGAAGAGCCTGGTGCGCCAGCACATGTAAAAGGCAGGAGGCAGTTGAAGAAAGCTGTGGGATAAGGTAGTAGTAGGTATAGATAAACTAGTGTGTGATATCTCTCTAAATACCTTGAGAGATTGTAAAATAACTATAAAATAATGGGGGTTGTATCATATTGACTAGTAGGACTAAGATAGGTCGTGACCATTAGTTTGGTCTTCTGTAAATTATGATGCAATAATAAATATTTGTCTGTTTATGTATTTACTATTGCAAAAAGCCTGATAATTTGAGTTCAACATTAACAAATAAAGGAAAACAGAACTTAAAAGATGGTGATTATGAGAGGCGCCGGAGTCCCTAGAGGCCAAGGCAGAGGTAGAGGTAGAGGAAGGGGTATATGAGCCCAAACTGTACAAATACCCGAGCAAGAACTGAATCAAGGACCTAACCAGCCAGAACAAGACGACGTTCCGGAAATGAGAAGACAACTGCAGGAACAAAGAGCTCTTATTGATATACTCTTGGCTGAAAGACAGGAAAGACAAGCTGAAAGACGTCGATTACAGGAGCAACAAAATAATGAAGAGGAAGAGGAGAATGACCAGGATGATGAACACGACGATGAAGCCGAGGAATCGGATCAATCTCGATCCCCACCTCAATAGGAGAGAGAATTGAGAATACCCCCTCAGCACAACCGAGCAGTGGAAAATTCGCAGTACTGGGTTACTCAGTTCTGCAAGATGAAGCCCCCAGTCTTTCGCGGTAAGCTTGACTCAGCTGAGGACTGGTTGATGAGGCTGGACAAAATTTTTGAAGTCATGGAGTGCCCGGAAAACAGGAAGGCTCAGTTGACAATCTTTAAAATGGAGGGTGACGCAGATCATTGGTGGAGAAACATTGCGGCCACACTTCAGCCACACCATTATCCAATTTCATGGGGGATGTTTTTAGGAAAATTCAATGAACAATATTTTCCTCACACTGTACAAATGACCAAGGAGTCGGAATTCCTCCACATCAAGCAAGGGCAGGAGGAGTCATTTGATGACTACTTTGCTCGATTCACCAATTTGTCTCGCTACTCAACGCACTTGAGACAAGGTGATAATGAGAGCAGTCTGACAAATATTCTGATTTACGGAGTAAAGTATGAGATTCGGGAAAGGCTAGTATCCCAGCAGTTCACAAGGATAACACAGGCAGCAGAATCATGCCGACTGATTGAACGAAACTTGAAGCAGCTCCATAGGTTCTATAACAGCAATATAGCTCGTGGCAACTCTAGCCGACGAAATGCTTCTCAGAAAAGAAAGACACCCTGGAATAATTTCCAAGGTGGGAATAAGAGGCTAAACCAGTCTGGGCAGCGAACTTTTCCTAGCACAAGGGAATCCCAACCTTGTCCAAAATACAGGAAGTATCACCTAGGTGCTAACTGTGATGGGAAACCAATCTGCTTCAAGTGCCAGAAGACGGGACACATAAGCCGAAACTGTCCAAAATGGTCGGCAGGAACAAGGCCCCAAAACCCGGGACGAGTCTTCGCACTGACCGACGTAGAAGCTAGGAGGTCCTCTGACATGGTTCAAGGTACTATATCTTTAAATGGGAGTCTAGTACAGGCATTATATGATTCAAGTGCTAGCCATTCGTTTATTTCCTATAATTGTGCAAATCGCTTAGGAATGCATGCCTCTAGATTACCTTATGATTTGATAGTATCTACACCGCTTGGCATGAAATCATTAGCATCTGATGCATATGTAAACTGTACTATCAATGTGGACGGGCGAATCTCTAAGGTAGATCTTATTCGATTGCCCCTTCACGGCATTGATATTATACTCGGTCTGAACTGGCTCACGGCAAACGGTGCAACGATAAATTGTAGTAGCAAGAGGATATCGTTTCCTGATACACCTAGCAGAGACAAGATTGAGACGAGTCTGAATTTTCTCTCCGCCTCAGAAGCTGATAAATACATAAAGCAGGGGTGCCAGGCGTATATGATATTTTTCTCAATCAAGGCAGAAACCGAACCCTCACTCAAGGACATCCCTGTGGTATGTGAGTTTCCTAACGTGTTTCCGAAAGATCTCACTGAACTACCTCCTACAAGAGAAGTAGAGTTTACCATCGAATTGATGCCTGGCATAGGGTCAATATCAAAGGCGTCGTACCGTATGGCTCCGAATGAAATGCAAGAGTTGAAGAAGCAGTTAGAGGAACTTTTGCAGAAGGGGTTTATCCACTCCAGTGTATCACCATGGGGAGCTCCTGTGTTATTTGTGAAGAAGAAAGACGGCAGCCTTCGACTCTGCATTGATTACCGTGAACTCAACAAAGTGACCGTAAAAAACAAGTATCCACTTCCCCGGATCGATGATCTTTTGGATCAGTTATCAGGTTCCACTGTCTTCTCCAAAATCGACCTACGATCAAGATACCATCAATTGCGTGTTAGAGATGGTGATATTCCCAAAACAGCTTTCAGAACCAAATACGGGCATTATGAATTCCTTGTGATGCCTTTCGGATTGACTAATGCCCCTGCAGTCTTCATGGATTACATGAACCGTATTTTCCGTCAACACCTAGACCAATTTGTGGTGGTGTTTATTGACGATATACTTGTCTATTCAAAGAGCAGAGAAGAACACAAAGAACACCTGCGGCTGGTATTGAATATACTCAGAGAAAAGCGACTCTATGCCAAGTTGAGTAAATGTGAATTCTGGTTGCCAGAAGTCAAATTTCTGGGCCATGTTATATCAAGCGGTGGGGTTGCAGTTGACCCAGGCAAAGTGGAGGCAGTCTTGGATTGGAAAAGGCCAGAAACAGTTACAGAGATACGTAGTTTCCTGGGTCTGGCAGGCTATTATCGCAGGTTTATACGGGATTTTTACCGACTTGCCTTACCATTGACAAAGCTTACAAGGAAGAATCAACCCTTTGTATGGGGAGACGACTGTGAGTAAAGTTTTTAAACACTGAGAGAGAGGTTGACTAAAGCACCAGTGTTGATCATTCCGGACCCAAATGAGACCTATGTTGTCTATAGTGATGCCAGTGGGCATAGTTTGGGATGTGTCCTGATGCAGCAGGGCAGAGTGGTAGCTTATGCCTCTCGTCAGCTGAAGCCTTACGAGTTGAACTATCCTACACACGATTTAGAACTTGCAGCTATCGTGTTTGCTTTGAAAATATGGAGGCATTATTTGTACGGTGCAATTGTAGAGCTGTTCTGCGACCACAAAAGTTTGAAATATCTCTTTGATCAACGGGAACTCAATATGAGAAAGTGTCGCTGGATAGAGTTACTGAAGGACTATGACCTGGAAATTAAATATCATCCGGGTAAAGCAAACGTCGTCACAGACGCTCTGAGTAGAAAGTCGGTGCGATTGGCGTACATGATGATTCAAGAACAGAAACTGCTTGAAGATTTTATGAATCTAAACTTATCAAAACAAATCTGTTTGAATCACCCTACGCCCAGTAATGCTTATCTGGCGAATCTGCTTGTCAGTCATGGGGAGTACGATTTGAAGGATGAAGTTGAGAAAGCGCAATTGCAAGACGAGCGGGCTAAAGCTATACGGGAGATGATCTCTCGAGGCGAAACTCAAGACTACGATCTCTCGCTTAGCGGATTGGTCCGGTATAAGAAACGATTCTACATACCGCCGGTTGCCGAGTTAAAACGCAGAATACTGGATGAAGCCCACAAGAGTAAATATACTCTACATCCAGGAGTGGTCAAGATGTACCATAACGTGAAGTCTGAATTCTGGTGGCCCGGATTGAAGAAAGATGTCACCCAGTACGTAGCCAGGTGTTTGATCTGTCAGAAAGTGAATATTGAACATCAACGTCCTGCTGGCCCTCTTCAGGGGATGGAAATTCCGGAATGGAAATGGGAAAATATTACTATGGATCTTGTGGTGGGTCTACCTAAGATCAGGAATCATGATGCAATCTGGGTTATTATGGATTGGTTAATGAAGTCGGCACACTTTATTCCTATCAGTATCAACTACACATCAGAACAGTTGGCAGAAATTTATATCAAGGAGATTGTGCGACTCCATGGTATACCGAAGAGTATTATCTCAGACCGGGACCCACGATTTACATCTCGGTATTGGTGGTCATTGCAGAAGTCTATGGGGACAAAGCTCAAGTTGAGTACAGCTTATCACCCAGAAACCGATGGGCAATCTGAGAAGACCATACAAATGTTGGAGGATATGCTCAGGGCGTGTGTATTGGACTTCAAAGGACATTGGGATCAGCATCTTCCACTGGCAGAATTCACGTACAACAATAGTTATCATTCAAGCATAAAAATGGCACCATTTGAAGCCTTGTACGGGCGGAAGTGTCAGTCACCTATATGCTAGACAGAATTGTCTGAGAGGCAGTTACTCGGACCTGATATAGTGGAACAGACTTCTGAACAAATCGCTTTGATCAAGAAGAGACTCCTAGCAGCCCAAAGTAGACAGAAGAGCTATGCCGATAAGAGAAGAAGGCTCTTAGAATTTAAAGTAGGGGATCATGTATTTCTGAAACTATCCCCTGTGACCGGTGTCGGGAGAACACTTAAAAGGCGGAAACTAAGTCCACGTTACGTCGGACCATTTGAGATTCTGGCAAAGTGAGGACCAGTCGCCTACCAAATAGCCCTACCCCCAAATTTAAGCAATCTCCATGACGTCTTCCATGTTTCGCAATTGAGGAAATACCAACCGGACCCTAAACACATCATCGAGTTCGAGGACATTGAAGCACGACATAACAATACATTCGTAGTCGAGTCGGTACAAATTCTCGAACATCGTGAGAAACGTCTCAGGGACAGGAGCATTCCGATGGTGAAGGTGGTTTGGAAAGGAATGTCTTCCCATGAGGCGACATAGGAAACGGTGAGAGACATGGAGGAGAAGTACCCGGAGTTTACAGCCCGGAATTTAGTCGCGATAGAGTAAATTTCGAGGGTGAAATTTTGTTTAAGGGGGGAGAAATGTAATACTCGGATAATTACTATCTGGACTATTATGTTACCATAATAAAAATGTCCATTTATGATGATTATGGTCTCAAAATAGAGTATAATTAGTCTATTTTCAAAGGAAAGTACTAAGAAAAAATTATGGAAAATTCAAGAAGGCATGGAATAATTATTAAAAATTTAGGAAATATATTATTCTTAATTTAGACAATTTAATAAAATATTTCCTGTGAAAATAAAAAGAAGGAAAATTAAAAAGTATTCTAGAATCAAAATTGATTCTATGACTTTTAATATTTTGCATAGGGCTTAAATCATTAATGTTAATGAAATTTTTGTGAGAAAATAATTAATTCTAATTAAGAAAATTATTAGGAATTATTAAAGGATTAATTAAGTAATTTTTGGGAATTTTATAAGCCTAAATCCATGAAATTGCTTATGAACCAATAGGAAAATTTTGTGGAAAATGAATATAGGATAAATATAATATATGTGGTTAAGGAAATATATATATATATATATATGGTGTGGGCCGAAATTTTAGGGGAGATAAGGATGAAGAAGATATTTGAATATAATAGTAATATAGTTTTAAGCATGAGTTAAATAAGTAATAATATATTAATAATTAAAAGTGAACAGGATAAATGAGAACCAATAGAAAATAATTGCGTTGCGAGAATCTGGGGATGAGTTAAGCAAAACCAGAACATATTATTGGTCAGTGGATTTTTATCCAGAAGTTGGTGCCGGCCGAAGTTATTTCTGTAACTGGTCGCAAACACCGAGGATTTTCGGCAGATAACGGAATGTCCTTAATAAGGGTATAAGGTGAGGAGAACCTAGTAACCTCGAAGAGGATGACAAGACCTTCAAGGTATTGCTTCCGGAATTTTAAGTTTTTACGGAATTTCGCGATCAGGACACCGAACCAGGAACTTATCAGATAAAGCAAGAGGATAAGGTTTGATGATGCAGCTAGGATGAGGTCAGCAATTTGGTCTTTTAGGGGGGGGAAGAAGTCGGCCTAAATAGGTGGAGGGCCAAGATGAAGCCACCTCAGAAAAGTGCGATCCGACGGTTCAGAATTCGTCTGACAAAGCATGAATAGTAACCAGATTTTCCCTATAAATACCCCTTGCTCCATTTCATAATCCTCACACCATTTCCCTTCAAGAAGGCCGAAATTTGAGAGAGGGAGAAGAAGGAGGAGTCTGGAAAGAAATCCTAGCGAAGCTCTGAGTAAGTTTTCGGTCCCTAGTTTTAGTTAAGTAGTTTCTTCAGTAGTTATAGTAGAAACGCTAGAGTAGTCTTAATTTTTCGAGTTAGCTTAGATATTATGTTTTAGGAATAAATATGATATTTATCTTAGGAATATGTTAGAGAAAAGTTATAGCAAAAATTTTGAGAATTTAGAATCGGAATAGCGAAGTTCTGGCAAAATTCCAGCAATTAGTCAAACTAAGGGCAAAATGGTAATTTGTACCTAAATTGCCTATTATGATCTTAAATATTCATATCAATGACATTATCCTTCTAGGATATCCGAAATCACAAACCGCTGTTTCCGCTGTCACCGCTGTCGTGCCGCTGTCGAACGTGTCGTAATTTGACGAAAGTACTCGAAAACGTCAACGAAGGTACGGACGCGTATTGTAACCTTAACACTTATGTTGCTTATAGACATATATGTGGTAGACATATTGCTATACTGAGACTCTGTCTAGGGTTGTCAGTCATACATACAGCTTATTACGGGTTATAGTCTTGATAACGCCGTTGGGTTTTCCTAGCACTGAGGACACGATGGGAGATCGTGGCACTGGTTTATGTGCAGACATAGTGTGGGGCTTTACATATTGCTGTGTGCTTATGTTCTGTCCATTGTTGATCATGTATCTGTTGTGTGCTTATGTATTGATGTGCTGTTATGTTGTTATGAATATTTGTGGCCTATATATGATTTATTTGAGCATAAGGTTAACCGTTATCTGAGATCCAATTGGGAATTGGATCTCAGCTATAGCTTCAGGTTTAGGAGGATCCAGGGTGGAGGAGAACGGCAAGTAGCCGATGTAAGAGGATTGGAAGAGCTTATATGTTTTAGTTTTTGAACTATTTAGATATTGTCTTTTTGGAATCAACAGATGACTGTATAAGGATGATTACACTATGGTTATGTACTTCTAAATATTCAGTTACTCGTTAAATTGAAATGCTCGACTCTGATCACGGTTTGTTTTAAAAAAAAATCGGTATTTTAAATTGGGATGTTACACAGACAGCTGGAGTAGGATGGCAGAAGGAGTTTTATGGCTTTAGTTTTATAAGCTTAGTTAGGGGCTGTTTCCTTTTGAATAGTAGATGACTGTATAAGTGCACTTACACTGTGGTTATGTAATATTAAGGTTCAGTTACTCGTTTTACGAAATTGCTCGACTCTGATCACGGTTTGTTTAAAAAAAATTTTTCCCGCTGGTTTTAAGATGGGATGTTACACAATTAAGGTTATAAATCATTAATCTCATCGCCCATGTGCTGTGGGTACTACTCCGATCATCAGTTGACTATGCAGGTTGTAGGTTCCTTACTTCTTCCGTGAAGTCAACGTACTCATGATCAATTTTTTTTCCATTTAGGAGCATCTATAGGGTGGCTAAGCTTGGTGTCTTCAATCCTTTCATCTATATGTCAGGTCAATTGCTTAGCAATCTATGTATTATTGTATAGGCACCTGAATCTTGAAATGAATGAACAATAACATAGGACCTTCAAAGGAATTTTTCTTTTCTTCCCATATCAAGATGCATTACATTTAGGGCATTTCTCTAATGTTGCGTACTGATTCCAATATAAAATGTAATTGGTGGGGCATGCATGCAGTTTCTTTTAACCCATACTAGTAGTCGCACACATAATTTTCTTTACCTCGTATGTTTTTGTAGGAAGTTCATTTTTGTTTCAGAGCATATCTTGTAAAAGTTTAAGCAATATGGTGAAACCCGAATCACATAATCCATAGCTCGCTTTAAAGTTGTACGATTTCAACAATGCTACCAATCTTGTGCATTTAATACATTCAATATATAATGGTTTCTTTGCATACCTTTCAATATCTCAAATAGTTTAGGGTAGTTATGAAGCACCCCTTTAATAGCATTTAGCATTTCTTCAAGACCATCGTCGTCATCACACGTGCTTGGACCAAACTCACTTGTGGCATACACCTGATCAATACATACATCATCTGATCAATTCCATGATACACAAAATAATCTAGCAAATCATGTGGATTAATTTGCTTTCATGACGACAAGCTAAACAAGAACACAAGATTTTGTTACGATCTTTTGCATACTCAATTTCAAATCTAATAAACCCTTTCATCCCATTTATATGTTCCCTTGAACAATAATTAGATGACATTCATTTTTGGTTCATATATATCTTCAACCTATTTTGAAAAGTGGTTAGGTACATAACTATTGTGTTTACTCATTACTTTTTTTTTGTTATTTATTTTATAAAAAAAAAAAAATTGTCAGCATAACAACTTGAAAATGAAACTTTTTTAGGTCTTAAACCCTCTCTTTTAATTAATTGATAGTAATTAATCAATCGATTAATCCAACACATCTCAATAATTTTTCACAGCCCATAATAAAATAGAAAACATTATGAGCCAATAAATAAAATACAAGTGTTAAACATAAAGAATTATTTTTCTTATGCAACTCAATAACAATTAATACAAGTGCTAAAAATCATAACTACTACATATTTTCACATGCAACCTATAGTGACAATTAATTTTATCGCAATTATTTTTCAGCATATATAAATGAGAGTTATTTTTCAGATTTCAAAATGAAATTAATATAAAATATATTGAGCAAATTAAAATATTTACAACTAATAGCATTAAATTTGTAAGCTCAAAAATAAAAAAATAAAAACTTATAATGTATTGAAAGCTTAGAGAGCTAAAAACTTTAACCACAACACGAGGAAAAAAAAAAGGTGAAAAAAGAGGAGAAAGAAGTGGCCGAAATACTGAAGGAAAATGTGAAGAAAAGGGGTAGGTGTGGGAACGACCAAGGTTGGGGTTGGGGTTGAGTTGAGCCGTGGGTATGGGGTTAGGGTGGGAAGTAAAATAATGAAGAGATGAGTGCAGGGTAGGGTCGCAGGCCGTGGGCTGTAAAGACAAACGATTTCTTTGGGAGGGAACCCTTTTTTTTTTTTTTTAATAATATCGGGGTCATATTCTGCGGCGATTTCTCACGAAGGCTTTCCACAACAAAATATATATATTTTTACAACAATATGCACGTTGTAAAGCTTGCCGACAAACAAATAATAAATCCAGTACTAATTATATAACATTTGAAAATTAGTTTTGATCTTAATTATAACACAACTCTTTTATTTTTATCAATTTCTTGTTAAAATACCCCTTTAATAATACGCCTCAATTAATATAGTACCACATGAAAAAGCGAACTTGCAAGGAGTATTTTTTATTTATACAAGGTATTTAAAGTATTGAAACCATATATGTTGCATTTAAGGATAGGTAACAAATTATTAGGTCATTTGCAATTTTATAGACCCGTTATCATTTTGTTTTTCAGCAATTGCATTTTTTGCTAAATAAAATTACTATGAGTTTGATAACATGCTTAAACTAAACTATTAAAATATTCGAGATAAATCATATGTATTGTTGATTAACGTGGGTGTCAATATCATATTTTATATTGAGATTGATTTTCTATTTTTGAAAAAAGACACTAATGATTAATATTGATTAATGACATAATTCTATGCATACATTAAAAAACCTCAAGGCTAAATTCAATATTTAAAAGCATAGTTTAATCAATTATATTTTTCACCAAAAAGAAAAAAAAAAATCCACGGCCTCTAATTGTTCCAAACAAGTATATTTATCACTAACACGTAAAATACGTACTCGTATATTTTTTTAATGTTTCCCATTTGTAAAATAGTAATGAAATAAAGGAAAGAAAACTAAGACAAGAAATGAGCCCACAAAACAGATTGCACGGTAGTAGTAAAAACTCCAACAGAATTTTGAGTTGTTAATGGACAAATTGATGATGTCATTTTGATCAATTGATGTCATTTAAAATTTATATGAGGGTATTTTAAGAAAATGGATAAAATTAAATAATTTAATTCCTATCATTAGTCTCTTTAAAATTTGTTAAATATTTCCTATAATTAGAATCTGAAGGAATAATTTTTACAAATATAAATTGAAAAAAAATAATTACATTCTCGTTACTACAAGAGCCCTAGAATAATTTGAAGAGATTAAAGAAATTAAAACAGTTTGATTAATATATTTATATTTGTTATAAACAAAAGGGAAATATGATTTTTTTTGGGGGGGGGGGGGGGGGACGGAAAGATGATAACCTACAGATATTTTCTTGTTTGTCAAGATAACCTACAGATCTTAAGATAATCAAAATCTACACATTTGATTATAATAAGATATAAATGTAGGATATTAGAGATAATAGAGATAATAGATATTTACATGGACATTCATATAAACATTATATTGATAATATTATTATCATTTTTTATAAAACTAATTTATTTAATTTATAAATTATTTATATATAATCTAATGAAACACAATTACAAATAAGTGTTTTAGAATTTAGATAGATTATGCACAGATTATGCACTATATACTATAATTATGTAAAAAAAAAAAATTAAGTTTTCTAGTCTCCTCAAATAAGTCAACTAAATCTTATATAATTGATATGATGTAATCATTTTTTTAAGAAAAAATTAGGTGAAAAATCTGACATGGAAGAATGCAGATGCCATATAAGCAAGATACAAGCATATTTAGTCAACAAATCTTGACCATCAGGCTTAGTTAATGAAGGGGCAATATTACCTTGTTTTTTTTTTATACTTTTAAGTCACATGGCCCCTTCGAAAACTTCCGCGTGTCTGATGTCCATTCATAAAAACTTTTGGGACATTTAGGCCCCTTAGCCCTTTTATCATTTTTGCAAAAAGTATTTTTTCATGGGATCAATGGTTAATGGCCAACCAACCCGTCAATTGTAAAAATAGAAATATTTTGAAAAATAAATATAAATTTATAACATGTTTATTAAATCTAAATAATTTTAAGAATTTGTTTTAGAATTCGCCATTTGTCTTTCATGAAAAAAATGGAGTATATGATCTATCAGAATTCACAGTTCAACAAAAATATTTCCTCCAATGCTCGGCGTCTTCACTCTTACCCTATGTTTGGAAGTAGAAAAAATTAGGTGGGAAAGCAAATTAGAAGAGAAAACTCCTAAAAATAGTAAAAATAAAAATAAAAAAAAATTACTATTTATGAAAGTTTTTCTTTTTTTTATACACATGGTAAGGGAGGGGGACAAAGTTCAAACCTGAATATGGAGGAGGGGAGCCAAGCTCTCATGCCACTGCACTACTAAGGTGCTGGCCTATTTATAAAAGCTTTTAAACATAGTATTCTCTCCTTCCTATTTTTACCTGCTTTTCTTCCTATCCAAACATAGTATTAAAGAAGGAGTACCTTCACTCTTACCATATGTTAGGAAGTAGAGAAAATTAGGTGGAAAAGAAAATTAGAAGAGAAAACTTCTAAAAATAGTAATTTTTTTTTTTACTATTTATGAAAGTTTTCAAACATAGTATTATCTCATTCCTATTTTTACCTACTTTTTTTTTTCTATCCATACATAGTATTAAAAAGAAGGAGCAACTTCACTTGGATGTAGAAAATTAGGTGTGAAAGAAAAATTAGAAGAGAAAACTCATAAACATAGTATTCAAATATATGATATATATAATTTATAGTACAATTTACACTATAAACTTTGTTCTATATTTAAGATATGAGGTATTTTTTTTTTTTACTATTTATAAAAGTTTTCAAACATAGTATTCCCTCTTTCCTATTTTTACCTACTTGTTTTCCTATCCAAACATAATATTAAAGAAGAACAAGAATCAATAAAGATGCTTCAGCTTCTAGCTAGCGATGCCAAAGAAATTAAAGAAGATAACCAAGCATATAATTTTAAATTCTGATTTATTTAAGAGATCTCAGATTTATTTATGTAATTTGATGATATACAAAGAAAGTTAGGGGAGGAGATAAGAATCATTCTCCCAACGTGAACTTGTGTAAACAAAAGTGCCCCGTGTGTATATAATATCGATAGCCTTTTTTAGTCACAAACTCTAAACTTTATTATTGAAAGCTTTTCATCATTATTATCATAAATAGGGTTAATTAAGGTAGAAATCTACTCAGTATTTGAAGATGTGTATCTAGCATATTAAACTCTGTTGCAAATATACATATATGAACTTTTTTAATTTGACTTCAAGACTGTTAATTTAACTAAATATTCGTTACTTTTTAAGTGTGGAACCTACATTGTTCTCCATTTTTAAAAGTGACTGAGTGTTAAGTTAAATTAATAGTGGTGAAATTTTGAAAATTCTGACATACATACATACATATTTGTACCCTAGGAAAGAGAAATGATAATTATTTTATGAATTAAGAGATCATGGAATTATTTTTTATACAAATGTACAATTGTACTATTAATTTATGATTTTGTAGATTGTGTATTATTTGAATATGTTTTATACTGAATAGATATAGGAGCAAAGCGCTCATCAGAGGGAGGGAGAGGGAGTAAAGTTCAATTGCATAAAATTTGCCATAGCGGGAAGCAACATTATCGGCAACGCAAAGTAGTTTTTAAGAACGAACAAGAAAATGACGAAAAGAATATGATCACATGAAGGCAATATGATAAAAGTTGGTTTGAAGTTTGAACTTGGAAAACTAACCTTTACAAGGTCAGATAAGACATATATACATTGGTTTAACTTTCTATTTGATAAAATTAAAGTGACAGGAACATTCAGGTAAATTCCAAAAGTAGCTAAAGGGCTCAAATGTCCTGCAAGTTTTCACGAACAAGCATTAGAAAATTTTCAATGAGACAATTTTGCCTTGAAAAGTTTTAAAAACAGGGCTGTTACGGACCAGTGGATTGGGCTTCACTAGGCCTAAAGCTAGCAGTCCGTCCGTGAAAATAGGGATATCTGATAAGGTATTATCCCATTATCTCGCTAACCGCCATGAATCGTGCAGGTAATGGAGTAGTTGCAAGTGGGACCACGTGCAGAGGGAATATCGGATCAAGGCCCCCCCAGGTACACCTTATAAATACCCATATGCAATCAACAGGTACGGAGACACTCGAAAACCCTACCTTTCTATTCACACAGAGCACACACCCCACACCCTCTGGCTATCATAAGCCAAACGATTTATCTTCGAACTACATGGGCTTTGATCCACATTTGTGGTACGTAGGACCCTGGGATTTTGTAATACCCGGATAATTATTTACCTGGAATATTATATTGACAAATAATACCTATTAGAAATAGGTGAATTTGTGGTCTCAAAACTAGTATCATAATTACCTTATTTCCAAAGGTGATTTCTCATGTAATTAGGAAAGATAAAGAGCTAAAAATCCCTAAATAAATTTGTGAGTTATAAAATACCCTGAGAATATTATGATAAATCCTAAGAGGCAACTAAATATTTATTAAAAATTAGAGAGTATGTTGTCTCTAATTTAAATAATTTATGGGATTATTTTCCTTGGAAAATAATAAGGCAAAATTAAATATCATTTTGGGGAACATAAATTGCCCCATGATTTTTAATATTTTGCATAATGCATAAATTATTAATATCAATAAAATAGTTGAGAGATAATAATTATTACTAATTAAGAAAATTGTCAACAATTAGTAAGTAATTAATTAGATAATTAATGGCTAATTGTCTAGACATAAGATAAAGAGAAAAAGGTGGAAATCACTTAAAATAAATATATATATATATATATATATATATATATATATATATATAAATAAAGACGAAAATTAGAAGAAAAATAAAGAAAAATAAAATAAATAAATAAATATATGGGATAAGGATCAAGTTGGATCTTTTCATATAATAATAATATAATTAGACATGTGATTTATAAACAATAGTATTTTAATAGTGAACAGGATAAATGAGAACGGATAGAAAATAATTCCGTTGTGAGAATCTGGGGATAAGTGGGGAAAAACCAGAGTATAATGTTAATCAGTGGATTTTTGTCTCGGAGTTAGTACCGGACAACGTTATTTCTGTAGCCGGGCACGAATACCGAGGATTTTCAGCTGATAACAGAATGTCCTCAGCAGGATCAAAAACTGAGTTAAATTAGATAATTTGAAAGAGGAAGAAAAGACCTTTGGAGTGTTGTTCCCGAAATTTTAAGATTTTACGAAATTTCGCGATCAGGATAACGAACCAGGAATTTTACCTGATAAAGCAAGATGACATAAGGCTTGATGATGCAGCAGGGATGACATCATCCTTGAGAGGTGTAAGGCCAAGATCTTGCCGCCTCCAAGAAGTGTGATCTAACGGTCAGAAACTGATCAGACAAAGTTCAATGAAATTACGAAAATGCCATTGCCTTTTTCTATAAATAGCCTTCACCTTCTCTTCATTCTTCACAAATCCTAGAGCTTTCTAGAGAGAGATTTTAGAGAGAAGGAGGAGTCTGTGGAAATAGCAAAGTGCCGGGTAAGTTCTTCGGTCCCTAGTCTTTAGTTCGGTAGTTCTTAGAGTTTTAGGATAAATGTTGTTTTGATCTTTAATCTCCCAGTATATTTTAGATATCATGTTTTAGGATAGATATGATATTTATTTTGAAAAATATGTTGGAGTAAGAGATATGTTAAAATTTTGGAAGATTAGAATCAAAGTAACGAAGTGCTAGCGAAATTCCGCCGATTAGGGGATCAAGGGCAAAATGGTAATTTGTACCTAAAATGCCTGTTATGATATCAAATATTGATAAATGTGATATTATCATTATAGGATATCAGTAATCTTGTTCCGCTGTCATTTCGCTGTCGTTCCGCTGTTTTCCGTCAAAAGTACATTTTATCGTCAACGTACTAAACGCTCGTCAACGAAGGTACGTTCGCGTACTATAACACTAACTCTAATACTTATTGTATGCTTATATGTGATAGACAACTATACAAGTGAATTGTATAGATAACTTTACATGTGATGTGTATTGTTAACATAGATAACTATACATGTGAATTGTATAGATAACTATACATGCGATGTGTATTGTTAGCATAGATAACCTTACATGTGATGTGTACGGTGGATATATTAATCTTGCATCTGCTATATACTTATGTGTTGATTAATGCTGTGATGTCATACATATATTGTTTATATAAGTATGAGGTTAACCGTTACCTGGGGTCCGTATGCATGGGACCTCAGCTCTTAACATAGCCTCAAGGTCAGGAGAACCAGTGACTAAGGAGAGGGGAAAGCAGCATGCTTAGAGACCCGGCGGAAGACTTCCCGCTGTTGTTCTGGCAGAAGCCATCCTTTTGTTGTTATACAGTCCTTTTGAGATACTCGGTTTTCTTACCGCTATTGTACCCCGCCAGACTTATGGCATTTTGAAATACAAATAACAGATACTCTTCTGCTCAAATGGTCTACTCTGATGGTTTGAAATGATTTTAAATGAAAAGTTAATTTATTTCCGCTTGTGAAAAATGGGATGTTACATATTTCACCCCAGGCCAAGTCCCATCTTCTATTGTTCTACAACGGAACATGGGCAAAATTGCCTTGAACTAACAATTATAATGAGTCAGCCATTAGTTGATCAGTTATGCTAAGTGTAACATCCTTTCATAATTATCGTTTAATTAACTACTTTATACCCAAACATATTTAAGTCCAGATAAAATAAATTATCCCACAATAAAATAAATTATCTCACAATAAACTTTATATCAAAGGGCTCCGTCCATAATACAAATTTTAATATGCAACGGAATAATTAAAATATGCAATGTACAAAAAGGCCCTAAAGTTCGGCAATATATATTAGATTATACTCATATAACAAAATGAGACATACAAGATTTGATTACTCAAATCAAGTCTAAAATGTCTTTCTCTTAGTATCACTTCAAAGCAAATACTCGTCTTGGAATAGTTGGTCTAGAGGCATGAGAATTTTGCTTGCCTTCTTGACAATTGCGAGAGATGTGTCCCACCTTACCACAAGTGAAACATTGTCACTGATGATACTTTCCAGATCTTGAAAAAGCTAGGGTTCTAGCAATACTAGTCATAGGGGTGGTAGAGCCTCTATAAGATGACTAGCTGCCCTAGCCCTAGTTCCTCTGAGCTTGAGTTCTCAAACTGGACCCACTCGATCTAGAATGATCCCCTCAACCGCTTGTTCTTATTCTTTTTTGTGTACCCAGAGCCTCCAGAACTATAACCACTTCTCTTGTTAAAGCCCCCAGTAAGACCAGTATAAGATGAGAATTAGCCCTGTAAGTTCCTCCTAGGTTCAGGCTCATAACTACAACCCCGTATTTCTGCATCCAAGAGATGGATTAGCATACACATATCCTCAAAAGAAGTAATCCTAAGAGGTATCAACTGTCTCCTAAACTCTGATCTAGCTTTCTATAGTAATCTTTCTGCCATTTACTTTTCATTCCTCTGTGACTGGCCATAAGCAGTATACTTGACCAGCTCCAAAAGTTTTGTGATGAACGAATCTACATCCAGGTCACCTTGTTTAAAGGCATACAACTCCATCTCCTTAAGTGATTGTAAGGCTGTTGGAAAATAGTGTTGGCAGAACATCGCCTTGAACTCTTGCCAATTGAGATTTCTTCCATTTGCAAGCTTGATGCTTTTCCACCACATTTTTGCATCATCAACCAATAACACTACTGTTATTGTCACCTTTTGCTGGTCATTGCATTTGAATATAGAGAATATAGTCTCCAAGCGATCGATCTAGGCTTCACTAATTCTTAGGTTGAACTTGCCATCAAAAGTTTGTGGAGTGAATTTGTGCACCTCTTTCCATACCTTAGTGGTGGAATCTCCATCATGCTCTTCGTATGCTTGAGAGATGTTACCTGTTGTCTCTATTGTAGTATTATAGCCACTGCTAGAATGATGACCATTGTGATTGCCAAAATTCTGAAACCCATTCTCATAATTAGAATGCTCCTCCTCAGAAAGATTTTTTCCTTTGTTTAACTCCTCCTTATGCCTTTGCACAATTTGACCAAGTCCACGTATTATGGCAAGTAGCTCCCTTAAGATTGCATAAGTGTCATATGGTTCTGAAGGTTGACCCTAATTACCTGGGTCTTCAATTTGCGTCTCAAACGTACATACCATCCTTTCTCTCCTAAAGGATGCAATCAGTAATAAAAGTAAGCCTAAAAAAAAAAAAAAAAAAAAACTAATGGGTAAAGAAAGGCCAAATACATGAGTAACCAATGTATATTGCCAATGCAACTATATGCAATAATGAAAACCAACTAGAGAACCTCGATACACAGGTTCTGATATCAAATTGTAACATCCTTCCATAATTACCGTTTAATTAAATATGTTTAGCTATAAAATAATTAATCAAACGGTAATTATGGTAATTATGGAAGGATGTTACACTAAGGTGGCATACCCACATTTGGCATTCACATCACCTTGGTTAAAGGGTATTTTTGCTCAAAAAGTTTATATGAAAGAGTTGTGGGCGCTAGGAAGTTCTTTAAGGGGGCAATAACATTCCAAGAGTCACTTTTTTTTTTTTACTTATTTCATTTGTGAGATGCCCTCATCAAGCATCAAAATGATTAAATAAAATAACAAACATCAATAACCCATAAATCAAAACTAAATATATGAGCAGATAAACTCATAAACCATAAATTCAAAACCTAAAGCAAAACTAAAATTCTTCAAGTCCAAAAACGCAAACAGAAATCTTGGGTTCAGGAAATTAGAAGATGTAACAAAAGAAAACGGCAAAGACGGAAGAGGGGAAGGCCTCTTTCTGAAAAACTCTATAAATTTGTTCTATGAAGCATTCACATTTCTATAATCAGTGGGACAGAAGATGTGGGCTTGCTTCACCCAACAAATTGTGAATAGTTTCCTGGTGAGTGACTTTCTCCTCTTCTGTGTTAATTGGTTTTTTTTTTCTGTTGTAGTTTATGGCTTTATGAACCTAAAATTTCAATTTGCCTCTTATAGATTTGAGGATTTTTTGTTTTGCTTTTAATTTTGAGTTTTCCAGTTTATGGTTTATAGGTTTCCTTTACTTGTATATATGTGTTTTGATTTATAGATTCTTTATTTTGTTGATTTTTCAATTTATTTGATTGTGTTGTACTTTATAGTAGCATCTCAAAAAAAAAAATCAACAAAAAATATGTAATTTTCAGGACTTTATTGCTCCCTCAAAAAACTTCTCGATGCCTACGGCTTTTCTTGTGGAAATTTTCGTGACAAAAATGCCCTTAAACCCAAAACAATAAAGTTAAAGTGGATGCCATGTGTGCATGCCACCTTAGCATGATAGGTCAACTAACACCAACATAGAGTTAGTTTATTTGTGTAAGGCCCCGCTAAATCTCTCTTTTCTAGTTGGAGTCCCAAGGAGATGGTTGTGTTAGGAGGGAAAGTCACAAACCAAAACCGGGTTCACATTAGGTGCCAAATGTAATACCCGGATAATTACTATCTGGACTATTATGTTACTATAATAAAAATATCCATTTATGATGATTATAGTCTCAAAATAGAGTATAATTAGTCTATTTTCAAAGGAATGTACTAAGGAAAAATTATGGAAAATTCAAGAAAACATGGAATAATTATTGAAAATTTAGGAAATATATTATTCTTAATTTAGACAATTTAATAAAATATTTCCTATGAAAATAAAAAGAAAGAAAATTAAAAATTACTTTAGAATCAAAATTGATTCTATGACTTTTAATATTTTGCATAGCGCTTAAATCATTAATGTTAATAAAATTGTTGTGAGAAAATAATTAATTCTAATTAAGAAAATTATTAGGAATTATTAAAGGATTAATTAAGTAATTTTTAGGAATTTTATAAGATTAGAGAAATTTAGGAAACATATAAAAAAAATAATAAATATAAACAATAATTATTAAGGACCGAAATTTTTGGCTAATTAAATAAATAATAATGGATAAGATATAGTCTTAAAAAGTAAAGATCAATGGTTTAGGATTTTTCAAGAATTTATGAAAGCCTAAATCCAAGTAATTAGTCATGGACCAATAGGAAAATGTTGGGAAAATGAATATAAGAGAATTGAGTATTATGATAAATGAAAAAAAATATATATATATATATATATATATATATATATATATATATATATATAGTGTGTTGGCCGAAATTTTAGGGGAGATAAGGATGAAGAAGATATTTGAATTAAATAGTAATATAGTTTTAGGCATGTGTTAAATAAGTAATAATATAATAATAATTAAAAGTAGACAGGATAAACGAGAACGGATGGAAATAAAATCCTACATAGAAAATCGTGAACTGGGTTTCTAAAGTCAAGGTATATTGTGAACGAGGGAATTTTTATCTCGAGATGGCCGGTCTCCGAAGTCATTTCGGTAACCGACGGAGTGATTTGGAGATCCGAATAGGAAGATATTTTGTATAATTAAAGCAGATAGCCAAAAGGAGAACCGATAGAAAATAATTCCGTTGTGGGAATCTGGGGATAAGTGGGGAAAAACCAGAGTATAATGTGAATCAGTGAATTTTTGTCTCGAAGTTGGTACCGGACAACGTTATTTCTGTAGCCGGGCACGAATACCGAGGATTTTCAGCTGATAACGGAATGTCCTCAACGGGGTCAGAAACTGAGTTAAATTAGGTAATTTGAAAGAAGAAGAAAAGACCTTCGGAGTGTTGTTCCCGGAATTTTAAGTTTCTACGGAATTTCGTTATCAGAACACCGAACCAGGAACTTATCAGATAAAGCAAGAGGATAAGGTTTGATGATGCAGCTAGGATGAGGTCAGCAATTTTGTCTTTTAGGGGGGGAAGAAGTCGGCCTAATAGGTGTAAGGCCAAGATCAAACCACCTAGCAAAAGTGCGATCCTACGGTCAGAATTCAACCAGACAAAGTTCAAGGAAATTACGAAAATGCCATTGAGATTTTCTATAAATAGCTTCCATTCCTCTTCATTCTTCACCAATTCACTTACAATCCTAGAGAGAAGTTAGAGAGAGAAGCTCTGGGAGAAGTTCATAGCAAAGCTCTAAGTAAGTTTTCGGTCCCTAGTCTTTAGTTAGGTAGTTCTTTCAGTAGTTATAGTAGAAATGCTAGAGTAGTCTTTAATTTCTCAAGTTAGTTTAAATATCATGTTTTAAGAATAAATATGATTTTTATTTTAGAAATATGTTAGAGGAAAGATTATAGCAAAAATTTTGAAAGTGTAAAGTCAAAACAGCGAAGCTCTGGCAAAATTCCGCCAAAAAGTCAAACTAGGGGCAAAATGGTAATTTGTACCTAAAATGCCTGTTATGGTCTTAGATATTCATACTGGTGATATTATCCTTATAGGATACCCAGAATCACGAACCGCTGTTTCTACTGTCACCGCTGTCAAATCACCGTTGTACCGCCGTCAAACGTACCACAACGCTACTGAAGTGCCCGAAATCGTCAACGGAGATACGGACGCGTATTGTAACCTTAACACTTATGCTGCTCATATTCATATATATGGTAGACATGTTTATATACTGAAACTCTGTCGTGGGTTGTCAGTCATACATACAGCTTGTTACGGGTTATAGTCTTGATAATGCCGTTGGGTTTTCCTAGCGCTGAGGACACGATGGGAGATTGTGGCACTGGTTTATATGCAGACATAGTGTGGGGCTTTACATATTGCTGTGTGCTTATGTTCTGTCCATTGTTGATCATACATCTGCTGTGTGCTTATACATTGATATGCTGTTATGTGGTTATGATTATTTGTTGCCTATATATGATTTATTTGAGCATAAGGTTAACCGTTACCTGAGATCCAATTGGGAATTGGATCTCAGCTGTAGCCTCAGGTTCAGGAGGATCCAGGGTGGAGGAGAGCGGCAAGTAACCGATGTAGGCAGATTGGAAGACCTTATATGTTATAGTTTTTTAACTATTTAGATATTGTCTTTTTGAAATCAACATATGACTGTATAAGGATGATTACACTATAATTATGTACTTCTAAATATTCAGTTACTCGTTTAATCGAAATGCTCGACTCTGATCACGGTTCATTTAAAAAAAAAAAATTTCGGCATTTTCAATTGGGATGTTACACCAAACACCTTATGTGCCCCTTAGGTGCTCATCCCTCTATTAGAGGGATGGTCATATTTTTTTTAATTTTTTTTATATTTTATTTATTTATATTTAAATTATATGCTGCTTTCTGGAAAAAAAAATTTCATCCAGTATCTCAAATTAATTAGTTTTCAATCCTGCATTCAGTAATATTTATCTGTAATACCGATATCATGAAAACTAATTAATTTGAGATACTGGGTGAAAATTTTTTTCCAGAAAGCAGCATATAATTTAAATATAAATAAATACAATATAAAAAAATTAAAAAAAAAATATGCCCATCCCTCTTATAGAGGGATGGGCACCTAAGGGGCACATAAGGTGCTTGGCACCTAATGTGAACCCACCAAAACCGGATACTAAATGATCATATTGGGGAAAAAAGAGGGGTCAACTAACAATTGACCATTTAGATATGTTAGATCAAGGGTAATATTATCCCATTTTTTAATCTTCTAAGGTAAAAGTTGCCCCCTCAAAAACTTCCAAATGCTCAATACCAATTTGTAAAACCTTCCACAGCATTTTAACCCTGTAATATATATAAAAGACACAATTTTAGGTTGCGTATGGTTCTATTTGTAAGATACACTTAAATATATTTTAAATTTTAACCAATCTTTGTTCACTTAAATTTGTATGTCGAAATTTTGACGGGGAATTTCAATGGGGGTTTCATTGATAAAGTTAAATAACTTAGTTTCAGCTTTCATGACGGCAGCACTAGCACTTAAGCGAGAATTAATGATAGCCCATGATATTGGAAATGCAAACATCATATTTGAATCTGATTGCTAGATTCTTGTATCATGTCTATTGAAAGTTCAAGTCAACCTTGGTGAATGGCGTTGCAGAAATATTCTTGAGGATGTTTTACACCTCTTGTCATTCCAAGCTTGGTATTCTTTGAGCAAAAAAACAAAAAAAGAAAAGGTTGGTATTCTGAACTTGGGCTGTACGTTTGCTTATTTACCATAATGAAAGTAGCGCCCTGTGGGCCGTTCCGCCCCCCCCCCCCCCCAAAAAAAAAAAAGCTTGTTGATTACATATTTTATTACTGCATTAATTATCATCTTTTTCTTACTTATTCTCTCTCTATCCATTACCTCTCCCTAAAGGTACTTTTGAAAAATAAAATATAACGCCCTCCGTTTTATTTCAAATTATATAATAAAATTAATTTCATTTATTTCTTTAATTTATAATCAAATATTTGTACCCTTGATTACATGTTATATTTTACTATGCATTTATTACCTTTAATTTTAATCAATTTTTTATTAATATAATTTGATTATATACTCCCTCTACCTGTTTCTTATAAGACTCAAATAAATAGATGGGTGATTAGAATATTTTATTTTATGTTTTTAAAAAAAGCAGTCGTCAAAGAAATACGACTCTCAAAGTGATTAACCAACACTGCTTTCTGCTGCGAGAAGGTGAGTTTATGGATTCTGACAGAAAAAACATGCAGGCTCATGAGCTACACATTCTTACTTATATTTCTAATATGGACTGGAGCATTATCATTGGTGAGCATTTGTTATGGTAACAATAAAGTCATACGCTCCTTCATTTGCTTTCAAGGAGAATCAGTTCAATCAATACTTTAGAAAAAAGGAGAATCAGCAGGTGATATCGCACTCTTTTATTTAAGAGACGTTATTTTGGATATCAAAATGACCTTTCTTTCACAACTCAACAAAGAAGTCACTACAAATATTTTGCATTAGGAAGATGGTCTATAAATATGCACAAATGGTCTCAAACATCCAACCCAATGGCTCAGGACATGGGGACCTTACTTTGTTTTTTAAATTTACAGCAGATAATTGTAATATCTGATATTATCCCTCTGTTTGAAGGTTATTACCGTCGGAAGGAGATTCTCTCCTTAGCCAATTTTCTCATTTCCCTCATCAACCTCTATATGGGCCGTTGATTGGAAAAGAGAAAAAAAAATTAAAATAATATTACATTAATTGGATGGACATGATTTAAAGATCATGAGGGATGATGAGAAAATGATAATGAAAGAAACCTAACCCTATTACCGTCATGCCCGTGAATAACTGTAACTCCGTGATGTATCTCATTTGATATTTAATGATAATTGTTTCATATTTAAAAAAAGGCAAATTCGTTTGTTTTTTTTCAAATCATGCCCCCTTTTTAGGCTGTGATTAAAGATAGAAATAGGCTAAGCTTTAACTAAGTAGGCAAGGGTTTACCATGGAGATTCAAAGCCTGAGCATGTTTGTAAGCTTTTTTAAGGCCCGAGTCTTCAAAAGGCTTGACAAGGCTTGAAGTTTATTTCAAGACCTACTTAAAATGTAGGCCTTTAAATAGATTTAAAGCCTATATATCTAAATTCACATATAATTAATCAAAATATATTTAAAAGCCTACACTATATCTTAAAAGTTTAGGATTCATTATAATATGAATTTTTTTAAAAAAAAAAAACTAGTGGCAATAATTGTCTTAACAAATAAGAATTGAATAATAAAAATTAATCATCTATTAACTAAAAAGATATATTTTTTAAAATCAACCGAGTACAGCAAATGGCATCTAAACTAGATTTTACCTCTTGATTTTCATGCAAAAAATGAAACGATTTTCTTGGAAAAAATGAAACAAACTCCTTCTATTGGAATCATTTTAATTTGGCATCACTAAAATAAACGTAGTACAATTATTATATCACATCAAATGACAAAAATCAAGGGAGAGGTAGTGAACTAACATTGCTATCTCAACCGATAAAAAAGAAGAGACGTAAATATGATCAATTGATGAATGAGAAGGTTAAGTTCATGGATAAATGATAAAATGTAAAACTTAAGGTTGAGATAGGGTTATTAATTTTACAAATAATTTACAAAATTAACTTAGATTAAATTGTATATAATTACGCATAATAATACATTTTTATAATAAAAAAACTAAATAAGTCAAGCCGTAGGCTAGGCCTTATGAAAATAGGCACGGCTTGTTTATCTAAGTAGGCATGCAATAAGCCTTATCCTTAGCCTAACGTACTTATTAAATAAGTTAAGTTAGGCTTAAAGTTAGGCATAGGCCTTTGATAAGGGCCTAGTCTATTTTCAGCCCTAGTTGAGATGTGATGAATCACATTGTTGTAATCATTTTCATTTATATAAATTTGATATTACTTCTTTTAAGAAAAAAAGAGTGAGCAAAATAGAGGACATAATTCCTGAGTGCATAAATAAATCACAAAATACAGTACATAAATTTTCTTATATCAATAATGAAAGCCTTATAAGAATACTTCCCGTCATTGCTAAGCTTTAATCAGAAAGAGAACTCATAAATCCTTATGAAAGAGAGCTCTTGCCATTGCTAAGCTTTGATTAGAGAGAGAACTCACAAATCCTAATGAAAGAGAGCTGCAAAGGAAAGTGAGGACGAAAGACAATTGTCAAGTCTCTTTCTAACTGGCTGCAAGGCACTACGATGGCAAATGGGTTAGGAGCCATTATGAGTCAGGGAACCTCATGTGAGCAGTCTAGATTTTCTAACACTTGTATCAATCGGGCGTAAACTCAAATGTACTATCCTATCACAGAGATATCACATTGATAGCCAATAAATCTAATCTTGAATTGGGTATGGATCTAATTTATGGGTCACACTCAAGATATTTTAATTAATTATGTAAATAATAACTAATAATATTTATAATATGTCAATAAAATATCTTACATTTTCCTACTTGACCCATAAAGGATATGCTGCAAGAATCATGGCGATAAGTCCTCTTAAATCGAATATTATCTTCTATGTATTACGTAGCAGTACCCTTACTTAATGGGTTAAAACTTAATGAATAAATCTAAATGCTTACTTCATTCCTACTTGAATGTTTGTCAATCTCAATAATTAGCTAGCAATATGAGACAACAAACTCTAACTTAAATTTCATCATTTAATGATACCTCATCCAAATCACTTAATGTGATCCATCTCACAAATATGGTATTTGATCCTTTAATCTATATAAATGTGTGCAATTCTTTTAAGGATCCATACTTTATGTGTTTATGATCTTTACGGTCACACAACACCCTTAATGCGTTTAAATTAATTTAAAACCACATGATGAAATTCTTTAACCAGCAATCTTATAACTTGCCTCTAAGAATGACTAGATTAAACAATTTATAGTGGAACTAAGCAATCAATAACTACTTAGCAATATTGTACTCCTCTATGATGCAACTTGTTTAGTAAACATAACGATGTATCATAATGTTAACTATTGTAAAGTTAGCACATCATACTAAACTAAACAAAGCTAGTCATTCTCCTATACGTAGAGCATGAGACTTAATGTGCATTTTCGTAACGTACTTCACGACCTTCCATTTTCCAGTTATTATTCAAAAAATAATATTCTTGGTAATCTTCCTAAAGTTCCCTTGCAATGGCATTGTTTGTTTGAGGGTACATTCAAGCAAGTGTGTACCTAGGAAATTAAATTAGAAGGAATACAATGAATATATATTATAGACATATGGAAAATATAATTGTATTTTCATAGAAACCACCATATATCCATAAATATTGAAATACTTATCGTCGTATGTTACTTATGACTAGTGTTATAGAACCTGGACCAGACCTCTTGGTTCAGCTCAAAAACTAACGAACCAATTTAGTACAGGAAGTAAACTAGTTTATAATTTTTTTAAAAAAAATAAATTTTTTATTTTCTTTATAATTTCATATTAATAACCTTGGAATCTTCATGTTCTCACTAGTCTTGATTAGCTTCGATTTAATTCTAATTTGACCCACTGATCCTTGACCTAATACTCTGATTGGTCTGAATTTAATAACCTTGTTTATGACATTCTCAAGTATTTTGAGAACAATCTCTTTATGTATTCTAAAAAAATACTACACTTAACCTAGTCATATCACAAATTTAAACAATAGTGATTTAGTTATATGTGACACCTTATGTCAAAATTCACAAACAATGAGCAAATTGTCATTTTGTTCAATCTAGATGATTCAACTTTGACTAATCTTGTGATATAACCAAGACTATGATGCTTTCAACCTTATCATGTATGTGATTGCCTCACAACAATTTATTTATCACTAATGTGATATATGCTTGTGAGAACAGTTTCTCAATTTGGCTAACTAACTTATAATTTATTTGACCCTTTCTTTTAATTCACACACATCTCCCCTTGTTTCTATAATGGAAAGACGTCAATAATATTCCAATTCAAAATAGGCATTAAACATCATGAAGATATGGAACGATCTATACATCAACATAAGAGGAAATACCTTAGTATACTAATTCCTTCTTGATAGAAAACTTTCAGCAACCAACTTTCTTTGTATTACTCAATGTTGCACACTAACAACTTTACAAAAATATATATGTTGTTCTCAGTCTTAAGACGTCGCATACATCTCATGAGTTAATGCCTTTATTTGGAATTCAGGGCCAGTCTCTTTGTATTACTCAAAGTACATAACGTATAGTTGATAGGAATTGCTAAATTTGAATTGTCATTGGTCTTAACCCAATCTGTTGAAAGATTGAAGTTGTATTATAAGAGTACCATCTATGAATTTAAAATATCTCTTGATTGTTTCGGGATACTTTTCCTTATAATTAATAGTGTTAGTTCTCTATGGGTTTTGATGATAACAATCAATTGTAAAACCTAAATTGAAGATTTGTCTTAAGATAATATAAACTTGTTGGTTGAGACAAAACTCGAGTATCAATAACAATACTCGAGTATTGGTCTTTCAAAGAAAAGCTCAATGTTAATGACTAAAGGCAATACCACAGTATCCCAGTAGATACTCGAGTATTGAACCTTACAGAGAGCATCGCAAGTTTTCCATCAGAGCATACTCGAGTATTAGTCTGAATACTTGAGTATACGCCAAAGAGACTCTTCAGTATTTTTCAAAAGAAATGGAAACTCCAGTTTCGAAAACTCAAGTTTTGCAATATGAAAAGTCCAATTTTTCACTTGGCTCCAAGTTCAAATGTTTTCCTTTTCAAATGAAAACTCGAGTATGGCATTGAAAAACTCAAGTATTGAGCCTAACACAGATGATTAATTTTCAAATGAATTTATAAACTCCAGTTTGGAAAACTCTAGTTTCGAGAACTCCAATTTTGAACTGGCTAATGTTCTCTCTAAATTTCAAAGTTAAAACTCAAACTCGAGTATGGATTTGAAAAATCGAGTATCGAGTCATACAGAGAACATCCATGATTTCCAATGTTTTCAATACTCTGGTTTTAACTGAATACTACAGTATTGATGTTTTGGGCATAACTTCATTAAGAGTCCAAAACTCGAGTATGGGTTGTATACTCGAGTATTGGTTTAAATTAAACTGAAGCTCTAAAGCTCAAATCGCGACTTTCCTCTCTGGAAGGAGGAAACTCGAGTATCAACATAGAAACTCGAGTATAGACTTAAGTGCATAGTGATAAACTCGAGTATTGATGCACAAACTCGAGTATACGTCGCGACAGTTGAAAATTCAAATTTTCAAAATCTGCATAATGTTTGTTGATTGATCTGAATACTTTCTAATATTTATTACCAACATCATTGGATATATTTAATGTGTTTGCTAGTGGATTTCAGTTATTTTAGAGATGATTTAAGCAGATTTTAAGAGCTAACTTCACTAAAGCAAAAAAGCTGTCAGAACATTAAATGCAAAGCTACCTAACCTGCTATGTTTTGATCTACCAAGCTTTGCACAATGCAAAAAGGATAAAGAGACATTCACCTAATCAAGGACTGACATTCCAACGGATATAAACGTCTAGAAGTCAACCTTTATCCTACAACTCAAAGAATAAGCAAAAGAGTAGGGAGAGAAGAGATCAAAGTACTTCCAACTGATGGACAACTTCTCCAATGGTCATATAGATGCTTGCAACAGTTATTAATCATACTCTAAATATAAATAGAGCAGCATTCAATTCTCTCAACAACCATTGAAGCTAAAAATCGATGTATGATCATTTTGCTTAACGAGAAGAGTATCATGTAAAACCAATGCTCCATCATGACTAAAGGTTACAGTCCATTATGTATGATCATTTTAAATGAGTTTGATCACTTCCACTAATCATGTCATTTTTTAATAATTTGAAATTTCAAAAATACCACACAATTTCTAAAATGAATGGACAACTCATTAGAATTCTCAAGACCTCTCTACACCTTTACCAGAATGTGAAATCTTGGTCTCTTGAATGTTTTCTTCCACACTCTTTTATTTTTAAGACAATTCTATATAAATTGAGCTTCCTTCATTCATATTTTAAAATGTTTGAACATAAATTTGTTGGAATATCGTCTAAAATATATAGTTGTCTTGGATGCAATCCTTAAAAGGAAAACATATAGACTAAGTTAATGTCAATCTCTTCTAATTGACTTCAATATATTAATCTGTTTACTAGATTAAATTACCCACTTTTGCTTTATATACTCTAAAAGTGTCAGAAGACACACTTAATTATAGAGCAAAAGGTGTTCAAGCATTGTGAAGAGTCAATTTTAAGCAGGACGAACTATTTCATATATTAAAACAAAACCAATGACAAGTGTATATATCCACTACTACATCAAATCAAACCTCTAATTATAGACACATTCAACTTTAAATGTCTATTACTTTATGGCTTGAGGGCTTATAGCTTCATAGCCCTCATTTAAAATCTCGTGCTTTTCCAAATAAGAGAAAAACTTATATATACGTATTTTCAATGAATACTTAATATCCATGCATATATTCATTAAAAAGAGTAATGACATGATAAACTGAGGATCTATTCTACCCACATTAACAAAGACATCTTACCCTTTAAGGAAGAATCACTTCACAATCAACAAAACAATGCAATAACATCTATGAAAAATTCTAAATTTGTCCTTCAACTTATAAACAACCATTAAATTTGCTCCATTCTTTAAATACTTATAATAACCAGCTTCTAATTGAGATTACTTTATTGAAATAATAATGTTATCTCATTTCTCATATAAATACTTGAACTTTTCTTAATGTCAATTTTATCCTAATGCATGGAAGGATCTATATTTATCTCCTTATAGGCTTAACAATTGTTTGTGATAAATTATATCAAACTAAACAATTGAACAAATAACATCACACTGGAAAGTAAAAAATTAAATTAAATCATGCTTATAAAATAAATATAAGAGGCAAGCAACCATTGCATATATATGTTTACTAATGTAAATCATATAATTATAAATTCGTATCACTAAAGTAAAGTCTGCTTGAAAACAAAGACATTAGTATGGTATGAATTTATCTCAAATTGATAAAACTAGAAAGCAATTATATCTCCTAATACATGTGGGCTACTTAGAAAATATAATGTCATTCCATTCCACCCTAATTAAAACTAAGATCACAATTATCTATATGTGGGCAAAGATTAATTATTATAACCACATATTTAATTACAACTGATGCCCTTAAGTCTTTGTGTGATGTATTTTGTTTGTTAGAAAAATATAGTGTATGTGCCTAGTGATGATGTTATGATTACTCCTTGGTTCTACATACTCATCACAAAGACATCACACCATATTATGCATACTAATTGTACATATGATCATAATTTTGATTTGGTAAAACCTTATGTGATTAAATATGTATACAACATGTGCATAAGGATGCTGAAGCTATTCTTTAAACAAAATATGCATAATAATCACTAATATCAAATTTGTACAATTTAAATATCTCACACACACACACAATGTTGATAGAAATCTTAATTTAATTAATTTAATCAACTAAATCATTAATGTGAATAAAATAATATTGACTCATCTTCAAAAGATTGATATTCTAAAATCCATGTGATTATTTATTCATGTTATAAAAGGGCAAAGAGGTTACTATTGTAGCATGCAATTTAATCATAAATATCAAAATGTGCACTTAAATTCTGTATATGCATAGCTTCATGAGAGACTCAACCAATTAATTTAATCAACATGAATGACTAAATGCAATCCTCCCATTTTGATTAAATTAATATTAACCATTGAATAGAGTTGATATTTTAAAATACATAAGTGATAATTTACACATGCAACTAAGGAAGTTGTGGCTACTCCTAAGATGCATACTAATAATAAATTTCAACTTTGTACATTTAAATTCCAAATGTGCACAAATATTTAATAAGAATTCTATTGATTAATTTAATCAACAAATTGTGACTAAATAATCATCATAGATAAATTCTCTCACTATTTTGTGCATCCAAATTAAATCTAATATACGCACATCTTAATGGAGGGATTAATTAATTAATTTGATCAACAAATGTGACTAAATAATCAAAAGAAAAATCCTCCCACTGTTTTATGTGTCCAAAAATTATTCAAAGTGTTAATTTTGGCACTTTTCAACTTAAACTAGATTTTACAAAGCTTAAATAGTTAAATAATTGTCTAAAGTTAATTTTCCAAATATTTAGAAAATTAAATAAGTCATGAAAAAATAATTTTGCAAATTTTCCAGAATGCGAAAATTGTCCGTCCAAACTTACACTTTTCATTAATTTAAACTATCTGATGTGATATAACCAAAATGATACATACAAAATTTAATTTAATTAGTAGTGAGCACTGAGCAAAACGTCTATTAAACCCAAAAAACTTTTCTGAAAATTAGATCTTTATAGCTAAGGTAAAAAAAAATTAAAAAAAAAAATTGTGACAGAGCCCATATAATATTTTCCAGAAAATAAATAAGATTTATATATATATATATATATATATATAGAAAAAGAAATAAGATAATAAAAGGCGCAAAATTGTTCAAGAAAACACCAGCCCACATCGAAAATTTAGTTTCGGCCCAGAGTATTTAGTTTATTAAACTGCAAAAACATGTCAGCCCAGAAAAATCTTGTCCGCAACTCAACAAAATTTGAGAGAGGAATAAAATAAAATTCAGGCCCGTGCTATGGCCCAGATGCATTTATAAAAGAAAAGCAAGAAAAATAAAATTTCAAGGACCCCAAATGTGGCTGAAAATGTAAATCAAGTAAAATAATTAAAACTCAAAACCAAGTATGACAGGCCCAAATGGTTGAAGCCCAAAAACGCTGCCCATTCTTTCATTGTCTTCAAATAAAACCAATTTCCCACAGCCCAAAGGCGCCTAGCCCAGTCTTCAAAATAAGTGAAACTGTGCGTTTCAATTTAGGCAAAACAGTGGCGTTCTTGGCTCAGCGAGAATATGCCTTTCAGGATAGCAAAATGCGGGTTGCAACATTTTAAAATTCCAATAAATTATCTTTACATGTAGGAGAGAATTGATGAGTTCATAAAATTACAGTATAGGATTTTTTTATAACAATAATGAAAGACTTATAAGAATTATCTCTTACTATTGTTAAGCTTTGATTAAAAAGAGAACTCACAAAAACTTAATGAAGAGAACGCTCGTCATTATTAAGTTTTGATTAAATAGAGAACTCATAAATCCTAATAAAAGATTGTTGCAAAGGAAAGTGAAGATTGAAGAAGACAGTTGTTAACTCTTTCTGATTAGCTGTTAAGAACCATTGCCAATCAGGGAACCTCACATGTGATCAATCTAGGTTTTCCAACATTCATATCAATCAGTCATAGGCTTAAGTGTATTATGTCACTATCACATTAATAGTTAATAACCCTAATCTTGAATTGTGTTTAGATCTAACTCATGATATTTTAATCAATTACCTAAATAATAATAATTATTATTATAATATAGTAATAAAATATCTCACACAAACTAGGCTTGGGTTCTCAATTAATGTTGAAGCTTGAAGGGATTACTATGAATACATGAGCGAGAGATTAAAAAATGGCAAAATCAAAATACAGACCACACGCAAATGAAGGGACCCCAACGAAAATCACTCTCCCGCGTGAGAGCTCTCTCTCTCCTTTGTGAGAGCTTTCAGGTCCGTGTGAACCAGTCCAGATTACTGGTATTCGATCGGTGATCCTATTCCATTTTCCTTTCTCCTTCTCCCTTTCTTCCCTCCTCTCTCTGTAAACCATCTAGCAAAGTTGGGACTCTCCCCTCAGGGGTCCCCGTTGGTCTTTTGTGTGTGTGCGTGGGTATTTTCAGGTGGTGTTAGGAGGATAGAGGAATGGTCGGGCAATAGGGTAGGTGGTTCGAAGGAAGTTTTTCTGAATCTGGAACCAAAGGTAGAGAAGAAGGGTGGGACTTTAGTTGGAAAAATCCTCACAAGCAAGAATCTAAATGATCCGACAGTCATAACGATGATCAAAAAAGGATGGCAGCTGGGTGAGGATGATTTGGAAGTACATGAGCTTGAATGAAATCCCCTTACTTTTCTGTTTCGCTTCAGGCAATCTAAGGACTTTACCCGAATCCTGAAAGGGCATCCTTGGTCTATCCAAGGGCATCTCCTTAATCTCTAGATTTGGGAGGATGGTATGATCCTAAAGGATGTGAATTTCTCTGAAGCACCTTTTTGGGTGCAATTCCATGGGCTTCCTTTGGAAGCATTCGACAACAGTAACGCCAAAATTCTAGGAAATGCAATTGGAGAGGTGGTCATGTTCGAAAAACCAAACGTGGATGGAAGATTTGGTCGGAGTTTCATTAGAGTGAGATCCTTAATACAGCTGGCCAACCCATTAACTCCAGGGTTCTGGGTCCCGCGTAAAGGAAAGGATCCAGCTTGGGTAACAGTTAAATATGAACGGTTGCAATCCTTTTGTTATACTTGTGGTAGACTTGGTCATGAAGAACGATCATGTAAGATCTAGGAAGGGGGTAGAGAAGAAGGGAAAAGCAATCGGGATTATGGTAGCTGGCTTGGAACGAGTGCAGTGAAGACATTAGAGGAAGTAGTGGAAGTGTGTAGGAAAGATTGGTGTGAGGCTCCTGTTGGAGCTCGTCATCCTGGCAATGGCTTCCGGCGGAGGAGATGGTCACCGGAGAAATCACCGATAATAGAAGACAGTCTGGGTCCGAGGTATGTGGCCTACCAAAATCCTGGTCAACCTGGCAGAGAGATTGTGTGTCGTGAGGAGATTAGGACTAGTCAATTTCTTTCGGCGGGCATCAGGATCGAAGATGTGCTGATTGATCAAGTGAGGCAGGAAACATTTATTGCTCAGCAGCCTTCTCAGTCACGTGACTCCCCTTCTAAAAATGCTGATCAAAACAGAAGTCAACTTTTTAAGGGCAAGTGGGCCTTACATGAGGTGAAGGAAGCCCAATTATTAGATCAATTAACTGATGACCCAATTGACCATGAAGGGCCACCAAAAACATGCTATCACGTGGAATTTCCTGGTGAGCCTGAGCCTGCCCTTGATCAGACCATTCCCCATATTGGGCCATCACCTCTATCACCCATATTGGCTATGGCTTTATCCCTTACGAAATGTCACTTGAAGAGACCACATGAAGCCTTACTGGATCGTGAGTTTAGTCAACGACAACGAATGTTGTGCTTTTACGAGCCCTCAATTCAAGTAGAATTGCCTCTAGTGTCTCGGTCTCACTCCCACCCACTACAATCATCGGTGAATCAATCTCAAAGGAGACGCAGGAGAAGCTATCGTGAGGTGAAAAATTCCATGCGAAGAAGTCGTGAGGACTCTAACCATTCGAAGTCAATTGGCATTTCTGAAGCATCTGAAATTGATTTCCCGGTAAGTTAGTTGGAGGGAAGGGGTGAATCTGATATGTCTCAGTCTATGCTATCTACATCTAACGCTGGTGGTTGGAGTAAGCCAACCACCGGTGCGCCATGAATCTTTTAGCTTGGAACTGTTAAGGTCTCGGGGTTGCCTTGACAGTAAGGAATCTGAAGGAGGAGTGCCTCCAGAAAAAACCCCAGATTGTCTTCTTGATGGAAACAAAGCAAAAGGCGCGGTATGTAAAGAAATTAAGAAGACAATGTGGCTTTGCTGAGGAGTGGCTAGTGGATCCAGTAAGGATAAGTGGAGGATTGGCAGTGTGGTGGACCGATAAGATTAAGGTAGATATTATTTTTTCATCTCCTAATATTATCCATTCTCGCATCGACTCTGGTGATCTAGTCTCTTCGTCATATATTACCTTTGTGTATGGCCCACCCAGTGAAGATGATAGACTATTGTGCTGGAAAGAAATTACTCGAATTAGCAGGAATATTGATGTTCCCTGGTTAGTTCTCGGTGATTTTAATGATATCATGTCTCAATCGAAAAAGAGCGGAGGAAGACCTCGAGCGTGGAGAAAGATTTTAAACTTTAGATGTTTTATTGCGGAGTGTGAACTGGATGATTTGGGCTTTTTTGGATTTCGTTTTACCTGGTGTAACAATAGAGGTGATGAGGAAACTATAAGGGAACGACTTGATAGAGCCTTAGGCAATGTTTAGCTAAGGGAGTTTCTTCCTAATCTGTGAGTAACTAATGTGAGCCCTGTGGGATTTGATCATCACTTATTATTTAATCAATGTTGTCCTAAGAAATTTCATAAGGCTAAACCTTTTCGATTTGAAGCACCTTGGGCGTTCCATTCCAATTTCAGACAGATAGTTAAGGATAGCTGGAGCTACGATTTTGGAAATAGCTATAATGCAGTCTCTAATTTTGTTGGTAAACCGGGAAAATGTAAGGAAGATCTGTTGAAGTAGAATAGAAGTGAGTTTCAAAACAATGCCAAAGTGATTATGCAACTAAAAAATCAGCTGGCTGTGATATTACAAGGAAACCGAAATTCAGCAACCAATAGAACAATTAGGGAGATCAAAATGGAGTTGGATAAGCTATATGATATGGAAGAAAAATTCTGGTGGCGACGAACAAGAGTCAATTGGCTAACAATCAGAGATAGAAATTCAAGATTCTTTCATCTATCTACTATAAAGAGAAGACACCACAATAATATCACAAGCATCAAAGATGATAAGGGCAATTGGCTGATGGAGAATAATGAAATTATGGCAAACATCTCAAATTTCTTTCAGAATTTGTTCACTACGACAGGTGAGGATGATATGGATCTGGTCTTGGCTTTTATTAACAAGAAAATTACCCCTGAGATGAATCAAAATCTGATGAAGCCCATCACTTGCGAGGAAATAAAGAAAGCTGCTTTCAGTCTTGGGGGTGCTAAAGCACCAGGGCCTGATGGTTTCTCCGGAATGTTCTATCAACATGCGTGGCCTGAGGTTGGTGATGTTGTAAGTAAAATGGTGTTAGAGTTCTTTGCTGGCAATTCTGTAGTTGATGAAATTAATGGCACTGATATTACTCTAATCCCTAAAGTTGAAAGCCCAGAGCATGTATCGTAATTCCGCCCCATCGGGCTCTGTAATTTTTCATTTAAGATCATCTCGAAGCTGCTGGCTAATAGGATGCATGCATTTCCTCAAATCAAGGTGCTTTTGTACCGGGTCGATGCATTCAAAATAACATTATCATTACCCATGAAGTCTACCATTACCTCCGGAGAAAGCATAGGGGTAGGAAATATGAATTTGCTCTGAAGATGGATATGAGTAAGGCGTACGACAGAGTGGAATGGAATTTTCTTGAACAAGTGTTGCTCAAATTCGGATTTTGTGTTGAATGGGTCTCCTTAATTATGAAATGTGTGAAGTCGATGAAGATGAATATATGCCTCTCAGGGGAGACAGTCAGTTCCTTTTCTCCTAGTAGAGGATTAAGACAAGGGGATCCTCTTTCCCCATATCTTTTCATTATTGTGGCTGAAGTTCTCTCACTAATGATCAGAAAGAGCCAAGAATCCAGCAAGATTAAAGGGATTAAGTTAAGCCGAAGTTGCCCTGTCTTGACACATAGTTTCTTTGCGGATGATGCATTATTATATATGGACGCTAATCCGGGTAATTGCAATCAGCTAGCTGTTCTACTGAATCAATATTGCTCTGCATCTAGACAAGTAATCAACCTTGATAAATCCAGCCTCTTCTTCTCCTCAAATACGCCTCTGGATGTTAAAATAGCAGTTGGAAATGCTCTAAAAATTCCATATGCAGATGACCCTGGGAAATATCTTGGCATTCCTAGTATTTGGGGGAAGACTAAACAACAAGCTTTGGCATACATTCGGGAGCGTGTTATGAGGAAAATTCAAGGGTGGGGACATGCCTTACTTTCCTTTTCTGGGCGTGAAGTAATGATAAAGGCAGTGATTCAAGCAATTCCGATCTATCCCATGAATTGCTTCAAGTTCCCGGTGAAAACATGCAAAGAAATCCAGAGCTTAATTGTGAATTTTTGGTGGGAGGGTAAAGTAGGTGGAGGGCATACCCATTGGAAGGATTGGAATTCGCTCACCGTTGGAAAAAGTCAAGGAGGAATGGGATTTCGTGAGTTGACGATTATGAATGAAGCTTTGCTAGCCAAAACGGCTTGGAGACTCTTGTTAAGACCAAATGATCTATGGGCTAGAGTACTTAAAAGTGTTTATTTCCCTAAGGATGAGTTTCTTGATGCAAAAAGAGGAGGTAAAGCCTCATGGTGCTGGTTTAGCTTGATAGATGGCAGGGAGTTTCTTCGGAAGGATCTTAGGTGGGATTTAGGGACTGGACATAACATAAGGATATGGGGAGATAGATGGGTTCCAGGGGTTACTTTTCCTGAGAAACCCCATTATTGTGCTGACCCTTTTGTGTCCCAAGGTAGAGTGAGTGATCTTATTGCCGATGGCTCTTAGAATCTCTCTCCCATAAGCCAATATCTCTCGGATGAAGTTAAAGAGGCTATCTATGGTATTCCCATTCCCAACAATGGGTTAGAAGATATGCTGATCTGGACAAATGCTAAGCATGGTAAGTATCTTGTTAAGTTGGGGTATCATAATGGCAAAGCAAAAAGCTCAAATGGAAAGGATAAAGCAGGAAGCTCGATAGTTATCCCTCAAGCTTGCTGGAAATCAATGTGGCATATCAGGACTATTCCTAGAGTACAATAGTTTATTTGGAGAATAATCAACAATGCTCTTGCTACTAATGGAGCCCTCTTTAAGAAAAGGAGATCCAAGATTAGTTCTTGTCCTATCTGCGAGATCTCAAATGAAAGTATAGAACACCTGTTTTTTCATTGCCCGTGGACTCGTTGTGTGTGGTTTGGGTGCCTCTTGGGCGCCAGAATTAACTGTACCAGCGTGGTTAATTTTAATGAATGGTGGCTGCAATTACAAGGTATGCAAGCTCTTCATTCTCAAGATGTATCCTTAATTTGCTGGTTGTTATGGTTTATTTGGAAGCAAAGGAATGAAAAAGTCTTTAATTTTCGAGAACCTGATCCTTATGTTGTACTGGATTTAGCTAGTAAGAGTAATGTAGAATTCTGGTCTGTCTATGACTCGGTAAAGCAGTACCATAATCTGTCTGGTGGACCTCTAGTTCGCTGTGCTCAATGGAAACCACCTACAGATGGCACTCTAAAGATAAATTCAGATGGGGCCTTTATACCTGGGATTGAGGAGGGTGCAATCGGCATAGTGTGCAGAGATCATTTTGGAGTGTTCATTTGGGGATTTGTGAGCAAGGTAAAGTCTTCTATATCAGCTTTTATGACATAAGCATTAGCTCTCAAGAGGGCATTGATGTTGGCCTTGGATTTAGGCTATGATAAAGTTGTTTTTGAGACTGATTGTATTAATTTGTTGACTTGTGTTGTTGCAAAAGCTCATGATTTACATGATTGGAAGAGTAGGAGCATTATCCATGATATTATTGGCCTTATGGATTCCGGGGTTGGGTTTTCTGTATCTTTTATCCCTAGACAAGGTAATAGAGCTGCTAATCTATTGGCAGCAAATGCTTATAAGGGGGTGTGTCCGATGGGATGGGTTTGCCAACCAACACCTTCTTTATCATCTTTACTAACCTTGGAGACTGAGATGGCTAATCAGGTGAAGGATGTTGCTGTGAATCTCCAGCCTTGTAATCATGAGTTATTTAGTCTTTATGTTGTTTGCTTTTGATATCCCCATCTGGTAGGGGTGTTTTTATGTCTGTGTTTCTGGTTTCTGTGTATTTGTCTTTCAGTTTCCTTGTATTTCGCAGTTCTAGACATTATGATGTTTAGTTATGGAAATAGATGCGCATTCATTGAGCAAAAAAATAAAAAAAAGATATGATCTTGAAGAGACTTTGTACTTTCTCAGTGGGACCCACCCTAACCGCCATATAGTCTCACTAGAAAATTCTCGGAAAAGAGACCAAAAGAAAAACAATCATTAGTAAAAAATAAATAAACATGTTTAATTTTAAAAGAATTTATAGAAATTTTAAAATGTTATAAAATTATCTAACTACCCTTTTTTTACTAAATTTTTTTTCAAATCATTTGTCAATTGCCAGAGTTCTAACACCAGTGACTAATGGCAACGCTCACTAGAGCTATGATTACCTTAATAGTGATCGGCCACCAGAGCTCCAATAAAAATGATTAATGACTTAAGTATTTATATTAACAATTTTAGTATCACTATTAATAACTCAAATATCAACATAAACAGCTTTAGTCTTAGAAATTCAAAAAAAGATATTAGCTGTTGAAGCTCCAATTAAGGTTATTAACAACTTAAATATCTATATTTACAACTTTAATTATTATCATTATTAGCAACTCAAGTATCTATATTAACAACTTTAGTCAGAAAAATTTTAAAAAATAAGATATTAACCACGGGAGCTCCGGTGAATATTATTAACAACTTAAGTATTTAAATTGACAACTTTAATATTATTGTTAACAACTCAAATATTTATATTAACTACTTTAATCGGAGAACTTTTTTTTTAAAAAAAAAGGTATTAGTCACTAGAGCTTTGGTGAAAGTTATTAGGAAAATTTCAACAAATATTGTGTTTATATCTTGAGTATCACTGTTAAGAATTTAAGTATCTATATTAATAACTTTAATTTGAGAAATTAAAAAAAAAATTGTGGGAGTTTTGGTGAAAGTTATCAGGAAATATTCAAAAAAAATTATCTCGCTTATAACTTTAGTATCACTATTAACAGTTTAAATACCAATATCGATAACTTTTGCTCGAGAAATTTAAAAGAACTATAGGGCTCTAATAAAAAAAAAAAGGTATTAGTCACTAGAGCTTTGGTGAAAGTTATTAGGAAATTTTCAACAAATATTGTGTTTATATCTTGAGTATCACTGTTAAGAATTCGAGTATCTATATTAATAACTTTAATTTGAGAGATTAAAAAAAATTGTGGGAGTTTTGGTGAAAGTTATCAAGAAATATTCAAAAAAAAAAATTATCTCACTTATAACTTTAGTATCACTATTAACAACTTAAATATCAATATCGATAACTTTTGCTAGAGAAATTTAAAAGAACTATAGGGCTGTCATTTACAATTTTATTATCGCTATTAACAATTCAAATATCTATATTGACAACTTTTACTTAATAAATTTGAACAAAAAAAAAAATCCTTCACTTGAGCTCCAGCAAATTTTTTTTTAAAAAAAAAATTCTCAAGCCAAAACTGTTAATATAGATACTTAAGTTATTAATAGTGATACTAAAGTATAAACAAGGTATTTGTTGAATATTTCTTAATAACTTTCACTAGAGCTCCAACGGCAAATATCTTTTTTTAAAATTTTTTAGAATAAAGTTGTTAATATAAATATTTGAGTAGTTAATAACAATACTAAAGTTGTTATTATAGATACTTAGGTTATTAATAATGTTTACTGAAGCTCTGACCATCAGTTATTGGCATGGTCACCAGAGCTCCGGTGATGGCCACTACCCTTGGGCACTAGAGCCAAAGATCCAGGGGCAATAAGCAACAAGGGGTTGAGGATTCTTTATTTTAAAAACAAACTAATCATGGTTAGATAATTTATTAAATTTTAATATTTCAAAATTTCAAATCATTCCCTTTAAAATTATTGAAATTCAATATATTTATTTCTCTTTTATCAATTTTGAAAGTATTTTTCTGTTTTTTTCCTAAAATTTTATTTAGGAGAGTTGTTTAAAATTAAATATTGTTTTAAAAGGTTCAATTTTGTTTTCGGGGTATAGTTGGAGTTATTTGGAAATTTTATTTATAGTTAATTTCGTCTAAGAATGTTTGAATAGGGCAAACTATGCCCTGTTACTAGGTAAGTCAAAAAACCTTTTCTATCTATGTACACACATGGCTTACATTCAACGTCTTTATGAGTTTTTTGTTTGTTTGTTTGTTTTTTTTTTTTTGCCAGAATGTCTTTAAGAGTTAACATAAGTTGATATTACTTATATTTTAACACTTCTAAGATAATGGACTTTAAACCTAATCTTATTAATAAAGTTAGAGTTCTTTTTGTCTCTCTCATTTATTGCTTTTTTATTCAAATTTATTTCATATTTTCCGGCCAAAATATTACCTCTGTATATGGAAATATATAGTTGAATAAACTAAATTTCCTTTCTCTCTCCATGCCAAAACGAATTTCCTTTCTCCCTCCCTTCATATATGAAAAGGAACGAGTTGGGTCCATCCCATTTGAATGTTTCGATCACATAATTGATTTTTTTAACTTTTGTTTTTTAAAAAAATTATTTTAATTTATAAAAAATTTAAAATAAAGATAATCTCTTAATTAATATTTTTTAAAAAATAAATTAAAAAATCAATTCTAAAATATGTTTGCAGATGGGATAGGTAAATAGTGACAGTACATGAAACTAATTCCTATATAAAATATGTTTGCAGGGTACTTTCCGAATTGTACGAATTATATAAAATAAAAAAATGTAAATAACCAACTTAAACCAAAGGTGCACGTGAGCAAGCAAAGCACGGAAGAGAAGAGGAGGACCAAGGGCACGAGCCGACATGAATTTTTCTTTTGGAAAGGTAACGCACCTGGCATCATTTATTCATGGGTTAAGGTGTAAAATTGTCAATAAACTATTGGTTTAGGAGCAATTTTGTTAATAAACTCTTTAGTGGACCAAAATTACTAACAAACTGTTAAAACAGAAGCAATTTCGCCAATGTCGTTAATTGAGCTTGATACTATTAATCTGTCTTCATACAAAAATTACAGAATAGAACTTAAATGTTTATAAAACTATATTTAATCCCTAAAAAGTTTTAAAATTTTTATTTTAGTCCCTCCACGTACTTTATATGGAGGGACTAAATTGAAAATTATAAAAACATTTTGGGGCGGCAAAATAATTTTCTGAAATTTTGGGTTCTTTTCTATAATTTTTGCGGGTCATCCCTACCCCTCAAAATCTATTGCTGATTACAGAATTTTTTTTTTTTTTGCTTTAGCCTAGCCTGTGGCCTATTAAGGAGGCCTATAATTTTAAAAATTTTGTAAGTAGCATAACAAACCACAAGTCTCCCTTCAAAACAAGCCTACTTCAAAAAGGGGAAAACAGACCTACTTTAAACAGACAGAAAACATACCTACATCTAACAACCTATTTAAAGTAGATCTGTTTTTGGCCTATTTAAAGTAACTATGTTTTCGTCCTATTTGAAATAGGCTTGTTTTGAGGTGAGGCCTGTGGTTTGTTAAGCTCGTTACAAAATTTTTAAAATTACAAGCCTCTTTAATAGGCCACAGGATAGATCAAGCTAAGGTTCAAAAAAAGACCTGTAACCAGGAGCGGATTTTGGGGTAGGGATGGCCCCACAAAATTACATAAAAGAACCCAAAATTTTAGAAAATTATCTTCCGGCCCATAAAATTTTTATAATTTTCACTTTAGTCCCTCCATATAAAGTACGTGGAGAGACTAAAATAAAAATTTTTAAATGTTTTGGGGCTTAAATATAGTTTCATAAACATTTGAGTCATATTCTGTAATTTTTGCATGAAGGCATATTAACGGTGTGAAGGTCAATTAACGGTGTTGGCGAAATTGCTCCCGATCCAAGAGTTTGTTGGTAATTTTGGTCCACTAAAGAGTTTATTGGAGAAATTGCTCCTGAGCTAATAGTTCGTTGGCAATTTCGCACCTTAACCCTTTATTCATTCCCCAGCAAATCCTGCGAATTTTTTTTTTGTTAAAAAAAAAAAATTTTAACCACAAAATTTAATTTAAGTTTGATTTATTGGTCAACAGTGTAATTACAAAAATCTCTGGGACTATTAGATACTCTATTAAGATGCTACAGTAGAGGTGCAACAAATTTTTCCCTTGGAATATAGTGTCGTCATCAGTAACAGAGTTTCCTAAAATCTCCCGCTCAAACCCATAAAAGTTGACCATTAATAGATGCTCATGCTCCATTAATTATATTAATAAGAGCTAATTAAAAAAAAATTAGTCTAATTTATTAATCCTTAATTTTATTAATATTTTTTGGTTTTTATAATTTTGATGGACTTTTGGTTTTAGTTTCCATGATTTCAAATATTTAGTTTTCATCCTATGTGATATTCCAATAATATCCGGATGAAAAATATTATTATAAAATAAATTAAATAAAAAAATATTTTCATAAAAAAATTATTATATTTAAAATTACATTGTTAAAAAAATTCATTCAATATAAAAATATATATTTTTTGGAATAAAAATTTATTATAATTAGAACATATGGTATTGGAATTTTTTTAACTAAAAAATTATTGAATGAATATTTTCATAAAAAAATTATTATATTTAAAATTATATTGTTAAAAAAATTCATTCAATATAAAAATATATATTTTTTGGAATAAAAATTTATTATAATTAGAACATATGGTATTGGAATTTTTTTTAATTAAAAAATTATTGAATGAATTACAATAATTTATTATAATTATTGAATGAATTTTTTGGAATAAAAATTTATTATAAAAATTATTATTATTACTAAAAAATATATGATTATAAATTTATTTAAATAATATTTTTTATTATTAAATAATTTTTTAAAAATTATATTTTTATAAATAAGAATATTACTATAATTAACAATATAGTATTACAAAATTCATTCAAAATAAAAGATATTAAATATGAAAAAGAACATTCTATGTAAAAATATATTATTATATTAATTACATAAGGTGTGTATTAATTTATATAGCATATAAATAAAACATATAGCTAAATATGTTACTGTAGAAGAGTAAATTGTTATTATTTATCTCCTCATAACCCCTCTTAAATTAAAAAGAGAACATTGAAAATTCATCACTTCATCTTTCTGCTAACAAAACCAAATAGGTAACCTCATCCTTTCCTTCCTTGCCATCTCATTCATTTCCCTCATTTCAAACCAAATAGGCTTTTAGAATGTTGGACCTAAAAAAATATTTTAAGATAGTTGCGGCAATCCAACCCTTTTCCTTATTTTAATTAATTAGGATGCATTGAGCAAATTCAATAATTATTAGATTGCTTATGTTTCTTAACGGTGTTTATGATTGGTAATCTCTCTTGACTAGTCGCAATGAAAAAGTGAAAACCATCCACCTGTCTTCCTTGTGGATCTACAAATTTGTTCATCAGAAATGGAATTAAAAAAGATGGATTAATGTGTTTCATGTAGGAAAAAAATTATGTAGATGTCACACACATATGAGATGGTAGGACCCACATATATATATATTAATTTATATATGTATATGTGAGTCCCACCATTTCATGTGTGTGGAGGAAATTTAGTTTTCTCATGCAACATGAGAAAACTAAAACCAATATATATATATATATATATATATATATATATATAGGGGATATGATTTGTCAAGGGAGAGGTAAGCATTTTTCCTGGCAAAATAAAACTACACCGTTTTATCCATTAAATCCCACAAAATAAATATTAAATAAAAGATAATAATTGAATCCGATATTTTACCCTGTTGCGATTCTCTGCTACCATTTACATAAAAATATATATATATATATACCAATTGAATCCGTACCATTCTTCCCACAAAATAAATCGATCAAATCCGATTGAATCGTTATTATTCCCCTACTGCATTTCTCAACTACGATCCTGATATTTCAAACCTTAAGAGTCATGTAATCACGACTAAGAACATATCTTCCATCCTTCCCGAATTTTAAATCTGAAATCGAATCATTAATCTTCGTAAAACACAACCTGGAACTTGGGGCTCCTGTTCCTCAAGATGAATTGAACCCTTTGAACTGCTATAGGCCAACATATTACAATGGGTAGGGTGAAACTCGGCAGATGTTATAACCTCTGTGCAATCAAACATCCAAGGTCAAGATTCACCGAACACATCAAGTTGAAACCAAGAAAAGTGAAGGAAATTTAAAACTATGGAGTGCATACAAAAGGAGAAGTTGACATAAGTCTAAAATTCATCCAACCAAAACCAAGAGAACCAGGAAAAACCTGGAAGCGAGAGCAAAGGCAGAGGAAGGAGGGGAGTGAGTTGTGAGTCCAGATCTGGCCGTCGATTCATTTAGTGATCCCTCGGCAGACTTTGCAGAGGGAGAAAGGGAGAGAGGGAAGAGGAAGATGATAAATTTTCAGATGGAGTTGGGAAGATGATAAATTTGCAGGCAGAGGAAAGAGAGAGGAAGGAGAGAGTGTTTGTCGTATGTGTTTTTGTTCAATGGATAAAGCGATGTCTTTTTATTCGGATAAAAATAGTTTTATTTTGACAGGAAAAATACTCACCCTGGCATTCGTTATTACATTTGCATTCGTTACCTCGACCAAAAAAATCACATTTTAGTTGTGTTACCCGTATATATATGAATTGTGCATACAAAGGTGTAAAACCAAAAACAAAAATAAAAGATCCATAAATTCATGCTTTTCACCTTAATTATGCACATGGCGTCATTTTCTCTAATAAATTCGTTTGGGAAGAGTGCCTTCCTTATGTGGCGTCTTAATACAGGACGCGTGTAATTTCCTAAGTGGAGGCACGCATACACTCCTTTTATAATCTTTTCCAAACATAGAACTATGGTATTGCCAAGGACTGAATTCAAATCGAAATAACACATACCCTCTATTTTCCTAGCTATATATATAAGGTGAACAACATGAATCTATAAGTATTTAATTGTTATTACTTAGGCATATTCACATATATTTATATATGGAAAAAATTAAAACATGTGCAAAAAGAGGAACGTCAATAAGTGAAGAAATAATTATATAACTACTGAAAAAACACTTCCGGCAAAAGGAAAAAAAAAAAAAAACCCCCTCAAAACACACGTTAATATATTATTGTCCCACTCTTTTTCCATGTATTAAAAGACTCTAAAAACAGCATGTTTAATCATATTCTGTTTTTTTTCCATAGTCCTTCAACAACACTAGAGTTCACTAATAGTGCTAACTAAATACCAAGTATCTAACTACATCTAAATTAGGAGGCGAAAATCATATTTAAGCATACCCAAGTAATTCTCAAACAAAACACACTTGAAAATAACTCAAATTAAAAGGTGGACTGAGTGGTTTGTCCTTAAGAAAAAAAGAGGGGGGGGGGGGATAGATGCCAAAATTACACAAAAGGAACAGATTATATCATTCGATTGAGTGTTGAAAATGGAGCGATGATGATGGACACAACCTTTACTTAGATACCATGATAGCCGGCTACCTTCGCAAGATTTGGTTTCTTGGTGGTGCCCTTTGTGGAGTTTGGCCCCATTGATCCAATGTTATTATCATCAGAAACATATTTATTTGCATAACCTGCATGAGCTCCCAAGCCCTCCTTATTTCCCTTTGAATTTGAAGAATCCATAGTCCCTGCCATATATTATCAATTCACTAGCTTCATTAATATTCATCAAAGTCAAAACATATTACTCAAATATATCCTTTATAAAGTTTGACCCTTTGATCCATTGTTAGTACCATTAGAACCATATTTACTTGCATAGCCTGCATGAGCTCCCAAGCCCTCCTTGTTTCCTTTTGAATTTGAAGAATCCATAGTCCCTGCATACATTACCAATTCACTAGCTTCATTATTCATCAAAATCAAAACATATTACTCAAATATATCCTTTCTAAAGTTTGACCCTTTAATTCATTGTTAGTACCATTAGAACCATATTTACTTGCATAGCCTGCATAAGCTCCCAGGCCCTCCTTGTTTCCTTTTGAATTTGAATAATCCATAAACCTTGCATATATTATCAATTCACCCATTTTATTACTCATCAGAGTCAAAACATGTCAATCTCTCTGTTAGAAAATAATATTTGGAAATGAGTGTTTCGTGAAGAAGGAAGGAAATTGCTTATATACCATCAATATATGAATTGAAGCATTATAATACACACAGAATGTAATCTTGTAGAAAAGAGGATGAGAGAGACACACACAATATAACAGTCCGTGAGATGAAACAAGCATTTTCATATTATAGGAGACAAGATCATATAACAAAAATTACTTTAAATGAATGAAACCAAACAATCACAATCACAGAAACAAAACAAAACATACAAGTCATAGCCTAATACGTAAAGTCCCCCGAACAAACATGCCATATATTAAAGATACGAGCTATCATTCTATGAAGAATTTCAGGAGCCTGAGGTTCTTCTATCTCCTCTTTATCAGAAAAAGAGGGGCTTCATGTGCTTACTTTTTCTATGCTTCAGTTAAAGACAAAAAAAAAAAAAAAAAAAAAAAAAAAAAAAAAAAAACCAACAACAACAATTGTGGCACCATAAATGCGACATGATGCCCTCGGAGCATCTCTGATCCTAACTCATTGGAAACGGGACCCGGAATGAACAAAATTCTCAGAAAAGGATCTCCCGGTCACGCAAAACGACGCCGTCGAAACTTCCAGATTGAACAAAAGCAATCTGATCGAATGAATAAAACCTCTAATATACAAATTGTAGGCTTAACCAACAAACTATCCAATTTTCGGAGGCAACAACAGATCCAAATAAGAAAACAAAGCAGCTCCACGGAGCGACGAGATTTCCCCGACGAACGATGCGGGCTACTCAGGCACGGGTCGTTCCCTAATGTCTCCAACCCGACCCGATCCGAGATCAAACATAACTTCTACGAGATTGAACAGAAATTAAAGGGGGAAAAAAGGAGAAGAGCCAATGTCGACGGCGAGCGTGTGACGGAGCGGCGACTCAGCCGCCAAACTCGTTAACGGCCCTTTTCCTCCACACCTCCGGTACCACCCAAAGGTGTGCCTCTTCTTCAATCCTTGCCTTGCCCCTGGCGGCGGATATCTCTTGAAATACCGGTGCAACTCCAGCACGGCGCCGATGGTTTTTCTCAATCCGATCGTCTTCTCCGACTCAAACGCTAAACCGTCCGTGTGGAAGAACTCGTTCAACTCTCCCACTAACCCGACAGCGACACGTCCACCCAGAAGAAGCGTCGCTAGTATCTCAAAACCCCACGGAATACATTTATCTCAGGGTCGGATCGGACAGCAAAACATGAACGAAGGAGTTAGACCCCGAAGATGGGACACCGAGCAATGATGACAGACGCCGTTGCGATCGTCAAAGGGGTCCTGTTGGTGGTTTGTTAGATTTTTTCTACAAAGATGCTTCCCAGTCATTCACCGACCCGCCATTCGTCTCTTCTTCAATCCTCGCCACGCCTCCTTCATCTCCCTCTGATCCGATCGGAGGCGAAGATTGAAGTTGCCGACGATGATGAGGCAAGTGAGTGACAGAGCAGCCACCAGAGTCCGAGCGGCCAAGAAGGACAAGCTTGATTTCCCGTATCGAACCAATGTAGAGACAAGAATTACCCAAATATATGAAGAATGGAATTACGTTACAGAAGAAATTATGGCAAAAAACGGTATTGTGAAGAGATGATATATATTTGAGTAAATATAGAGGGAAGTTTACCTGCAGGGGAACCAGCACCGGCGGACGAGTGCTTCTGAGATTTTTCAAGAACTGAGAGCTATGTAATGTGTGTGTGTACCAAAGATTTCAGAGCTCAACTATGAACAATTCAGAAATGTGTAGTATGAATAAATAAACAGAGAAAGTGCCCTCTCGTCTTACTCGGCGCACTTGAGCCATGGCGCACGTGATTGCTAGTAGCCATTGTTTTTCTTTATGTGTGGGATCGGTTGGAGAGAGAAGACGAGGAAAAAGTCATTTTATTAGTGATAATGATATGATCAATTTTTATACATACAAAGTATTGGCATTTTATAAATTATGTATGTGTATATATCAATAACATGAAAAAATATGTCACGTTTCAGATGCACCTTCAATGTGAGAAGTTAATTTTAAGGTTAAAATTACTCTTGAGAAAATAATTAGACAAAATTGTTCCTAATGCTATAAGAAAAATTGCATCACAGAATATTTTAGAATGTTGAATAGATCTTAATCCCAAAATAATGAAGCAATTGACCAAATTATAGATTGAATAAAAAGTTTAATTTTTAACTAACAAAATATTTAAAAATTTAAATTTTGCCGACAATCTTGTACTTGAATGACATCATAGTTTAGATATAAAAACGGGAGGGGAGGAGATGGGGGCAGATGGCGTCCTCATTTGGTTGAAAGTCAACATTATCTATCTATTAATATCAGGGTTAAGTAGCACAATCAATTGTAGTTCCAAGTTTTGTTCAAACCATTAGAGTAACGATTATATACAAAATGAACTTGATGGACCAAATGGTCTTAAATTATAGATCAAAACTATAATGTGGGTAAATTAAAAGAACTAATAACGATATTAACTCCATAAAAAAAAATAAAGATAAGAGAGAGAGACATATATTATCGACGGAATTTATCAACGGAAAATATTCCGTTGAAAATAGCAACGGACTTTTTGACGGAAATTAAATTCCGTTGGTATTAGAAACAGAAAAATATTCCATTGAAAATTGCAACGGAATTTAACTAGAATTCCGTCGAAAATTGCAACGGAAAATAATTCCGTTGAAAAGTGTCATAATACATTACGAAAATTACAACGGAAAATAAAATTCCGTTGAAAATGGCAACGGAATTTATTTTCCGTTGAAAATTGCAACGGAATTTTCTTCCGTGGTAAGTTGCAACGGAATATTTCCGTCGAAAATTGCAACGGAATTTGTTTTTCGTTGCAAATTGTAAAGAGGTTTGCAACGGAATTATTTTCCGTTGCAAATTGTGAAGAACTTTTCAAGGGGATTTTATTTCGTCTCAAATTGTGAAGAGGTTTGCAACGGAATTATATTCCGTTGCAAGTTTCGACGGAATTATATGTATATTCCATTGCAAATTGTGAAGAGGTTTACAACGGAATTATTTTCCGTTGCAAATTATGAAGAAGTTTGCAATGGAATTATTTTCCGTTGCAAATTTTCTACTGAATATAAAATAATCTTGACCGAAACAAGCTTCAAGCAACGGAAGATTACAATAGAATTTTTTTTTCCGGTTGAAAATTGCAACAGGAATTCTTTCTGTTGAAATTTGCAACAGAAATTTTTTCCGTCAAAAATTGCAACAGAATTTTTCCGTCACAAAGAATAAAAATTTTTTTAAAAAATTAAAATTTCAAAAACTAATTTTAATTTAAAAAAATTAAATTTTTAAAAAATCATATATATATATATATAAAATTATCAAAAAATATATAAAATTGCATAAAAATGTAAAAATAATTAAAAAGGTAAATAAATTTGAAGATAAATTTTACATATGATAAAAATATAAAATAACAATCATGTTTGGAAGGAGAGCTAGTGACATGAGGGTGGCTTCCCTCGTTCCTATATTTATATTTTCTAGATCATGTTTTGGAAAATTTTTACCTTTATTTTTATTAACATTCATATAAAGGGGGGAAAAAGGGAGAATAATGGTTATTCAAGTTCTAAAATTAAAAAAGTTTGATTTAATATCAGTTAAATCTAAAAAAAATGTAAAACTAAATTATAAATTTAGATTCGGATACATAGTTACGACTAAGAGCATTAATTGCAAATTAATTGGATACATAAATCTCATTGGTTGCTTTCGTCAGTAATTTGTAACTAAAATTCTCATTGTATAAGATGCTATATCCCATAGCTTTGCTTAGCTTTAAGTTTTTATAACGTTGATATTTTGTAAGCCACCACCACCCATAGTAATTTTTTTTTTTGCTTAATTAATATTTTCTGCAAATAATCTTCAGAACCTTAGATGATGTTCGAATGAATCTGGAAGTTGTCAAATGCTCTGCAACCATTATGTTCTTGGTAACGTCTTACTTCGAATTCAAGCATTGAATCATATACCGTTACTTAATTGTTCTAGGACAATGAACCATACAAGCCATACAATGAACCATACAACCCTCATGGATTTCTTGTTTTTTTTTTTAAAAAAAAAAAACATGCCACAACAATGATATAACAATAGATGAAGAAAATAGAAAAGGAAAAGTGGGGGATAGACTTACTTGATGAAGAAAGAGTAAATAATCGAAGCAAGGGAGAGTCTTCTCTTCACTAGGTTCAATGAGCAACAACGGTGGAAGAGGATGGCAGTACGGTGCACCTGAGAACTCAAGTTAGAGCATGGACGACGACGAATGGGTGAGCAAGGAAGAATAGACGTGCGATAGAGAAAATCGAAAGGGGGGGCTTTAAGAAGAGTTTGCGACGGAAAATAATTCCGTCGCAAAAAGGCGAAATTTTGCAACGGAATTTTTTTTTCCATCGCAAAAATTTGCGACGGAAAAAAAATTCCGTCACAAAAATTTTTAAATTTGCGACGGAAAATAAATTCCATTGCAAAATTTCGCCTTTTTGCCACAGAAAAAAATTCCGTAACAAAAAAAAGATAATTAAAAAAAAAAGTTTGCGACGGAAAAAAATTCCGTCGCAAAACCCATGAGGATTTGTGATGGAAAAATTTTCCATCGCAATTTTTTTTAATTATTTTCTTTTGTGACGGAATTTTTTTCCATCACAAAAATCTTTTATTATTATTTTTCTGTCACAATTTTGCGATAGAATTTTTTTTTCCATTGCAAAATTTTGCTTTCTTGCGACGGGATGTGAATTCCGTCGCAAAAATCCCACTTTTTGCGACGGAATTCAAATTCCGTCGTGAAAGTCTCAATTTTGCGACGGAATATTTTCCGTTACAACACGGATTCAAAAATGCCTTTTAAGACCAAATAAAAAATGCCTCGTAAGACCGGATGTGTGACCAGTCTTGTTCCAGGCAGTCTTAAAAGTGTATAACTTTTAAGACCGGATGAACTACTAGTCTTAAAAATTTAGACCGAACTTTTGAAATATCCGGTCTTAAAAAGGTTTCAAAATAATAAAAAAAATGTAAATGAAACAATCGATCCCAAATCACCAGATCTGGCAACATTTTGAATGTCCCTCCATCATTAGTGATGGAGAACCAAGAGAAGATTGGAAGCAACACCAACAAGAAAAACAAAAAGATGAATACAAAGTCTAGAAATAAGTCTAGATCTACAAAACAAAAAATCAAAGGTGAAATTGAAGTCTAGATCTACAAAAAAATCACAAGCTTAAAGCTACCAAATCTGAGCAGGATCCTCTTGTCGATGCTGGCAAAGCTTCAAGCAACCAAAATCGAAGTCCAGATCTAAGTAAGAGCGGTCAAGGTAGGAGCAAATAGACTTAAGCAAGAAGAGATTTGGGTTTGATTTTAAGCCAGATCTGTGCGAAGGCGGTGTGTGAGGAGCCATAGATCGAAGAGGAAGGAGCCATCGTTGTCTAGAATCCTCGAAGTAGTACGCTTGCGCCATTACTGAGGTTGGAGTTGACACCATCATAGAACGCTTCAAGCATCTCACTGCCAACGTTGCCAAGGATTTGGTTGTGTGACTCTTAGGACGACTTACGAAGATTGCGAGTAGGTTAGAGAAAGAGGATATCATTCTTGCTGAGGATTTGACCCGTGAGGCTCTTAGGACACTCGTTGAATCTATAAGTAAATGTTATATTGCCAAGAAGACAAGCACATTCACGAACTTAACAAATTTAGCGAAATTAGTTTTTTTTAACACTTTTAAGACCGGTTGTTTGTAAAAATCGGTCATAAAAGTATATTTTTAAGATCGGTTGTTTGTAAAAACCTGTCTTAAAAGTGTTCTATATTTTTAAGACCGGTTGTTTGTAAAAACTGGTCTTAAAAGTATATTTTTAAGACCAGTTCTTTGTAAAAACTGGTCTTAAAAGTATATTTTTAAGACCGGTTATTTGTAAAAACCGGTCTTAAAAGTGTTTTATATATTTGTTGGAAGTTCAGATTTAATTAGTTATAATTAGCATATACAATTATATTATGCAATTATCTTAATTAAGTTGTTAGAGAGATTTTAGGAATTAAGTTAGCTGATTACGGTTTTTTGAATTTCGTAATTATATTCCTTACTGTAATCCCTAGATTATATTATGCAATTATCTTAATTAAGTTGTTAGAGAGATTTTAGGAATTAAATTAGCAGATTATAATTTTTTGAATTTCGTAATTATATTCTTTATTATAATCCCTAGATTATAGGAACTGCCTAGGTCATAAGATTATTTACTTATTAACATTTGTATATAATTCCAATTAAGCGAAGGAATAAAGCATCTCACTCTCAGATTCATCTCTGATCCGCCTCTTCTCAAAATATTTACGAAATTGCCACCGGTCATACTTTGAAGACTGGATCTTTTATAATCCGGTCTTAAAAGTATTCTATATATTTACAAAATTGTCACCGGTCATACTTTTAAGACCGGATATTTTATTATCCGGTCTTAAAAGTGTTCTATATATTTACGAGATTGCCACCGGTCATATTTTTAAAACTGGATCCTTTATAATCTGGTCCAAAAAGTTCTTTATATTTACGAAACTGCCACCGATCATACTTTTAAGACTTGATTCTTTATAATCCGGTCTAAATGAGACGATCTTAAAGCTTTTTTTTGCACTAGTGCAAATTCTGTCGCAAAATCACTATTTTCTAATAGTGATAATGGACGGGTTAACAGGGTTTCGAGTAACCCATTTTCATTTGACCTGTTTATTTATATATTTTTTTTTAGAAAAAAAGGTATACATAAGCATTAAACATCCATCCAAATTCATCTTTCTAAATTTTGAAATTTGAATCTTCAAAGTTCAAAAAATTACAATTCACACAAAAGAACTTAAATACACAAAATTATGAATTGATCACTCGGATAGTGTTTGAATTTTGAATTGAAGTCCAACAATTTGTAGTAAGAGACACACCAACTTTAGATCACTTGAAATATTTTCTAAAACATTTTGCTTCTTCTAAATAAATTTTTAGAAATCTCTTTAGGTAATGGGGTGGGTATTAGTGTTCATATGATCAATAAAAAAAAAATAACTAAATGGGTGGGTATGGGCGGAATGAGATCCTCTCATTATCCTTACTTCTCATTATCTCTCATAGGTCCATCTAAGTCATTGATGGGAATAGGAGAGAAAAATATTGTGACATTTTAAATTGATTGGATAGATATGATTTAGAGATGATGAGGGATAATGAGAAAGAGATAATGAGAGAAATTTGACTCGGATATGGGCAGCCTAAAGGTGTGCCCATAACCCGCCCATTTAAATATTAAACAGGTGGATTTGAACTTGTCTCGTTATAGGCTTTTTTTAGTGGGTTCAAAATAGCTCAATTACACCAGGTTGTGGGTGTACTCACAGAGTTACCGGTTCGATGTTCAGCCCTAAACATAAGTTTAATAATGTGATTAACATTTACAATTTTGATAGTTATGTAAAATAAATAAAATTTTTGAAAATTGAAAACAGGGTTTTTACTGATATTATTATAATAACTCATGGAGGGCCGTATATGAACATGATAAAAGCAAATAAGTAAGATCTTGCGGCTTAGAGGGGCAGGGTGAGACCGGAACCGATTTCCCTACTTGTCCTTTGGACGCGCAGGGACCTATATAGGCAGGACATCACTTTCTCATAATAGTTAAGGTCGATTCACTCACAACACCCTGATCCTAGCATCCTAACGTTTTTTTAAGTAATTCATTTTAAGTTGAATTATTTTTAGGCAAATCCAATAACATGAAAAACTTGAAAAAACATGTTACATTTTAGCTGTACGTTCACTTTGAGAAGTTAATTTTAAGGTTAAAATTACTCCTGAGAAAATGTTTAGTCAAAATTGCACCTAAAAAAAAATAAATACTATAAGAAGAATTGCACCACAAAATACGAATACTTTAGAATGATAATGTAATTTGTAAGAATACTTTAGATGAAGCTATTGACCAAAAATTATAAATTAAATAAAAAAATTTAATTTTTAACTAAGAAAAGAATATTTGAAAATCGAAATGTGGAATTTATGAGAGAAGATTTGTACTCTCATTGCATAGAAAATGTTGTGATACAATACCTACACTACTACAAAAAATGTTTTCAACGACCATTATTTATATACTTCAACGACTGTTTTATGAAGTCATTATATTTAAAGTCGTTGAAAAGTAAATATAACGACTGATTTAATTAAAGTCGTTATTTCTTTGAGAGACAATGACCGTTATACTATTTATTCATCGTCTAATACTAATTTTTTTAAAAAAAAATTATAGTTGTAACGGTCGTTGTAAATTTCAACGACTCATTATGAAGACTGTTTATTATGAAAGGTTGTTATATATTGCTTTACAACGACTTATAAACATGACCGTTATACTGTAGAGGTCGTTTAAAATTATTTTCTTCAAAACAAAATTTCTACAGGTAATGGTTGTTGTAAGTTTTACAAATTTTTTATGATGACTGTTTTTCATCTAAGTCGTTATAGTTTCAATATACAACGACTTATAGAAACGCCCGCGATATTACATTTGTCATTATAAATTTCAGTTAAAGTCGACCGTTTCTTTAAAGAAGTCGTGTTAGGTTTTAAATGACTTTTGATCTTATAGCAGTCGTGAGTATTTATTTTTGACAACGACCTAGTTTTGTCGACTGAGATTCAGTTGTTGTAATTTTGGAGCGGAAAACACGATTTTAAGACGACCGAATAATTGAAAGGCAGTCATTTATGCTAAGAAGGACTGTTTTACGTCGTCCTTTTTTCATATTTACATTTTCTTACAAATGAAATATTTTTTCTGTCCGTATCCTTTTTTAGATACATAACCGGAAAAAATAATAACGAATCCTAGGTAAAATAATAATCTGTCAATTCCCAAAACACAGAATAAAGAAAACTGAGAGACTGAGAAGCATCACATTATAACTGCACCTTAGCATATTACATACAGAAGTCGTCAAAACATGGCTACATAATACAAGGTGAGCACAATATACAATATAATAGGAACAATATATCCTCCATTGAGTAAAGGTCCCTCTTGACCAAAAATCTGCGGGGAATTTAATGAACATGTTAACACAAATCATTCAATTTCATCAAATAACGAACAGTTCACTCATAGGAGCAAAAATGAACTTCATTTGAGAATGAAGAACTGATCTCCTTTTCAAATTCTTTAGTGCGGATCGACAGATGTGATAAAGTATTATATATAACGTATATAGTACCGCACTCAATGAACATCCAAAGACAACGGTCAAAATGAATTAAGCCAATAAATTCATTTTGATAGTGATTGTCAATTAAAAAATTTGAATTTGAACGACTTACTTTAGGCCAGTGTGGAAGCCTGGTAGAAACAGGTTTGAGCTTGCCACCGTATATATGTAGCAATAACATTAACGGATACCTTTTTGTCGCGTTATCATTAGAATGAACACCAGAAGACCTTATGATGAGCAGATCGTTATGTTTTTTCCCATATTCCTTTACTATGATTATTTCTAGCTGCATAGTCTTCATCATCTGCGAATTCCAAAACTTCACTTGCTATAGGTGGATTTGTAGTGAAAGATGGTGTATCGTCAAGATTTAAAATTGGATCACCCTCCTTCCGTTTTTTACTTTGGAGTACAATGGACAATTTTTTATTTGTCAGATCGGTGACATAAAAAACTTGTTTCGCCTGCCTCGCTAGAATAAAGAGCTCATCTTTATAACCAGCTCTATGAAGATCAACCAAGGTAAATCCAAATTTATCTATTTGCACAGCATTATTGTTCACCCAGTGACATTTAAATAAAGGGACTCTCAACTTAGAGTAGTTGAGCTCTAATATCTCTTCAATAACTCCATAATACGCCATGGATGCCAATACGGGGTTTTTGTCCTTGGAACTAGAAAAGTGCATTGCTTTAGCTACAACCGTCACCCCACTATTTTGCATAGTACTTTTCTCATCCTGGCCTTTTGTGTAGAAAGAATACCCGTTTATATCATATGCACACCATGTGATGACTTGCAAAGAAGACCCCCAAGCTAACCATCTGATTGTCTCAGACACACTGGTCTCACGCAAAACCTTTTCCTTGAACCACCCTATGAATGCCTTGTTTTGCTCAATAGTTATCTCCCTGTCATTTTTCCTTGGATATGTTTGCTTTAAAATCTTCTTGTGTTCTTCAAAGTAGGGCTGAACTTCTTCCGTATTAGTCAATACATACAAGTGTGCTTGCAACACCTCTTCACGAGGCATACTCTTCACGCTGAGCCCTCGTGTTCCCCGACTTCTACCCTTTTCATTATGAGACTGGGTCTTGGGCGTTGACATATATTCTTTGCAAAAATCTATAGCCTCTTCAACCACATATCTCTCAACGATTGAGGCTTCAGGTCAATAAGGATTTTTAGAATACCCTTTTAAGATCTTTATGTATCGCTCAAAAGGGTACATCCACCTTAGATAGACTGGGCCACATAGTCTCACCTCCCTTACCAAATGCGCGATCAAATGCACCATTATATCAAAAAATGCAAGAGCAAAATGCATCTCTAGTTGGGATAGAATGATATAATCCTCCTTTTCCAATTTGTCCAACTTTTCAATCTCAACAACTTTATCACAAATAGCATTGAAAAAAACACACAACCTCGTTATCGTGCTATGCACATCGTTTGTCATTATGCCTCTAATAGCTACTGGTAATAGTTGTTGCATCAGTACGTGGCAATCATGGGACTTCATTCCTACTAACTTCAATTCATCCATTGAGACAAGCATTCCCACATTAGATGAATACCCTTGTGGCACCTTAATGCCATGGAAACAAGAACACAAACTCTTTTTCTCGGCTTTTGACAATGTATGTGCTGCTGGCTCCAGATACGCTCTCTTACTATCATCTCTTAGTTGTGGGTGTAGCCGTTCTCTAATTCCCATTTCAACCAAGTCAAGTCTCGCTGCAATTCCATCTTTAGTTTTCCCCGGTATGTGCAAAAGAGTACCAAGAAGGCTATCACATACATTTTTCTCCACATGCATCACATCAATATTGTGTCTCACATCAAGACTCCGCCAATATGGAAGATCAAAGAAAATTGACCTCTTCTTCCATATATGCCGCTCACTCGCAGTCCTCTGATTCTTACCGAATAATATGACATTTCTTCTTTCAACCCGACTATAAACCTCCTCTCTAGTTAATGGCTCTGGAGCTGTTCCATGCTCTGGCAGACCGTTAAAACTCTTTTTTAGCCTGCGGTATGGGTGTGACCGAGGAAGAAATCGCCTATGGCCAAGGTAGACCGTTTTTCTTCCGTGCTTAAGTTGATGATTGTGTGTGCCAACTTCACATATCGGATATGCTTTATGCCCCTTCACACTATACCCTGACAAGTTTCCATATGTAGGAAAGTCATTTATCATGGTGAAAATCATTGCACGTAGCTTAAAGGACTCCTGCTTATAGGCATCAAAGACATCTACGCCATCCTTCCACAACGTCTTTAAGTCTTCCACCAAAGGTGCCAAGTAGACATCAATATCGTTCCTTGGCTGTTTTGGTCCCGATATCATCATCGAAAGCATCATATGCTTGCATTTCATACACAACTAGGGGGTAAGTTGTAAATCACCAGGAGAACCGGCCATGCACTGTGTGTACTACTAAGAGTACCATAAGGATTGATTCCATCTGTACAAAGCCTAAGCCGAAGGTTTCTTGGCTCGCTACCAAACTCGAGAAACATTTCATCTATCCTCTTCCATTGAGGAGAGTCAGCCGGGTGCCGAAGGTATTTTCCATCATATATTCTCTCATCAGCATGCCATCTCAACTTCTTTGCTTCTTTCGCATTTGCATGCATTCACTTAAACCGCGGTATAATTGGAAGATACCACAAAACCTTTGAAGGTTCCCTTTTACCTGTCTCATCACCACAGCCACCATGTTTCTTCACTTTGTACCGTGAAGTTTTACATTGCGGGCACTCACTTAGTCCTTCATACTCCTTTCTGTACAATCAGTAGTCATTAGGGCAAGCATGTATCTTTTTATACTCCATAGCCATCATAAACAACATTTTCTTGGCTTCATACATATGATCTGGAAGCACATTATCCTCCGAAAACATATCACGCAACAATGTAAGTAACATAGTGAAACTACTGTCAGTCCAGCTACAAGTTGCCTTTAACTTCACCAAATGCAAAACAGCTGAAAGGCGTGTATACTTAGTACTCCCAGGGTATAAAGGTGTCTCGGCATCACTCCGCACTCTGTCATATACACTTGATTGTGCAAAAGACCCTACCTCAACATCACGAATCATTGCCTCCATTCTATCTTCGTCCACGACATCCAAAACTTCCTTCTCGTAGGACGCACGGGCAGTCACTCCCTCACCATGCCATATCCACCTTTTGTACCGAAGATATATTCCATCACAACTTAAGTGATCTCGTATATCATCCACATGCCGCCGACTCCCATTTACACATTTGACACAAGGACAAAAATACTTCCCATCTGAACTAGGCACATTCCTTTTAGCAAATTCAATAAACTCTTCCACCCCATTCCGATATTCTTCAATAGTTCGCCTAGCTTTCATCCAACTATGATCCATTTTATCACCACCTATTCCAAATTCAATATATAGCACACTCAACCTTAGAACAATCATCATTATGAATAGATTCTAAAAGCAAGCAATATGATCTATTTCTTACAATGTAAGGGAGTAAGAACTAAATGCAATATGATGGCCGGGTTAAAATATAATCCCCACTCATTAAATATAATTACCAATACAAAAAGGTTATTAAAAGTATGGAGATCAAATCCAAAACTTATACTTAACTATAGTTAACACATGTAAACACCATCAAATAAAAATCAATTGTGAAACTATAAGGATAGAAAACTATAACACTATTCAGAAAACTACAATGCTTTAATCAAATCAAATTCAATCTTTCTGAATACGGGTAAAGTAACCGCCTTAGTCATTTTTAAAAAATTTCAGCAGCATTTCGCTTTTACGTAAGACATCCAAAATATACAATAAAGATATACAAACCAGGTCTTGTGTAGCTTGACCTTTACTTCTTGCTGACAAAGCCACAATTTGAAGAGGAAATTTATTCAATATTCGGTACTTCTTTTAACTCTTGGATCTAAGCAAATATAACATCAAGCAGATACAGAGCGAACAATTTAAGAGAAATACAACCCAATGAAGACAGAGCACAAACCTAAAGGAGAATAGAGCGGATATACGGCATGAACCCAATAAAGTGAAGAAAGGGGGGACAGAGAGTAAGAAAGAAACAATGAAGAAGCTTTTTACGATGAGTGTCGTTGCAGTGAAGGCGCAATGGAGTAGGAGGTGGAGGGACTGTAGGTGGAAGAATAGAAGAAGCTTAGGGAGCAAAGGAGGAGGAGGAACTGTAGCTAGAAACCACAGAGTTAGAGAAACAGAACAGGCAAAAACCTTGAGGCAGAGAGGGGTTGGAGGAGGAGGGGCTAAGCGCACTCAAGTGATAGAAGGTTAGTAATTTGAAATATGTTTTGGTAAACGAATGGGTGAAGAAAACTTCATTAGTCAAATTTTTGTTATGACGACTATATTTTAAATTTTCAACGACTGTTATTCCAACCAGTCATGGAAAAGTACGGTGACTTGTTTATGAACGATATATATCTGTATGCATGTGACGAGATAAATAGCAATATAAAGACTAAAGAGCTTGGTTATGATATTCCATTCTCGAGAATCCACTTCTCATTCTCGAGAATTATATAAACAGAATCAATCACGTACAAGCGTCAATTTTTTTTCTTCAAAATCTTATAAGTTTCAAGAAACTTGTTATCATCAAACACACTAACATTGTCCCCTTTTGATGACAACAACATTTAGTTAAGAATTTAAAGTTTGAAAAGTTACAATTTTGTATCATGTTTTTCAGTCATATAAGTTGTGACTCAATAAGTTCATTAGATAAAAGATCCAGAGTTGAGGAGGAGATAATAGATACTTAACTTAATATTTTTCAAGTAGTACAAGTGATATAACTTATGATTCAAATTAAAGCATATTCAAAAGACAATATACATAGCTATTCATCACAAAAAGGTACAACTATTCTTATTTTTATTTCTCTCCCCCTTTGTCATCATCAATCAAAAAGGGTCATGGATCAGATAGGATGGTGCATCAGCTGAGAGGATAGGAGATCCAGTAGATGGTGGCTGAACTGGAACAATGGCTAACATAGGCTGAATTGGATCAAATGGTGCAGGAACATGAGGCATGTCTGATGTGCAGGCAGGAGGTTGTTCAAAGGGGTTATTAGCAGCACCAAGACTTGTCAGAAAGGCACCCAGGACATCTTGGAGACCTCGTTGTTGATCAACCACGGTTTGAATTGAATGTTTGAGTTCCTGTTGGTGATTAAATAAGACAGAAAAGCTATCATACATGTCCTTTTTCATGTCAATAAATTCAGAATCAAGGTTGAGATCGATGTGGGCCTTTAGGTTGATCATTTCAGCGCTCATAGCTTTGATCATGTTCACATTCAACATGTGAAAAGCATCCAACGATTTTAATATAGGTTCAATGGCACTCTTAACTGCGTTCTCAATCAAGTGTTGTTGTGCTGCCAGGGCAAGAGATGGAGCAGAAGCAGATGGAGTCCCAGCCTGTGATGATTGCCCTTTTGGTGGTTGACCGAATGAGGATGGATTAGGATCTTGTGACACCTTTTCCTTATTTTTGCCAGTAGCCTCAGTAAATGATAACCTCATGTATAATAGGTGAGATTTTCTAAATGTTTTTGGGAAGACTTTCTTATCTGAGTTGTAAAGATACCACACATTGTGGTACCCAATAATTTGAGAAACCAGATTCAAGTACGGAATTCTATTCTTTTTGGCAACTCGGCAGGTAGAAAGAAAGGTAGACATCTCATATATAACTAATTTCCCTAAGTTTCGGGGTTCCTCAGAAATGATAGAAGCCAGTAATTGATAATATCTGAGCACAAAATGGGTGAAGCTTTGTCCTTTGTTGACCAAGTTACGGCTATAAAGGTACCAAATAACCCTATATGTATCAGACATTTGAGAAGGCTTGAACTTCAAGGCTTTTCCATCATATGTCTCATTTGGCAACAGGATTTTAAAACACTCAGGCTCATATAATTTTGGTGGGTCTTCAAGTGTATCAGAAAGGCCAAAATATGAATTTTGTTGTAAAGTATTTTTCATCTTGATTTTGATCCATTAAGTTTTTGAACTGGTAAAAATGATGTAGATGGGAAGACCTCTGAACCCAGCAAATCCCAAGAACACTAAGCCTACCCAGAAACTGACCCAAGAAACTCTCCAAGCACACTCTGGAGAAATAGAAAGAAGAAGGAGCAAAAGCAAAGCCGCCAAAGCGGTAAACGTAGAAGAGCTATGAATACTGATGTTACTTGGATATGGTAGTGTGTGTAAGGAGGAGGAGAATGGTTGTCAATGAATTAAAAGCTTCGTGCGGCGGAGGATTTGGCTTTGAAGAAGAGAGAACTCTGGAGTGAAAAGTGTTGAAGCAACGCAGCATTTGAGAATATATATAGTCACTGTGAATTTGAAAAGACGAGAATATATAGCAGCGCCAACAGTCACTCGAAGTTGAAGAAGCGAATTGATGAGTGATGACACATGGGATGGGAAAGTAAGAAGCTATAGGCTTCAATTAAGAATATGAATATGATATTATTTATTTAAAAATTAATATATTTATATGAATTTATATATTAGTATTAGAGCATTATAATTTATAATTATTTATTTTATTATAGAATTTCATATATATAATATAGGATTGTAAATATATAGTAATTAATTAGTCTATGAAGAAACTGAAGGAACGAGGAGTTTATAGACGTACGGTTGGACATTTAATTAACTCCAATTATTGAAGGGCCCTCAGTAATTAGAATTGGAGGAGAGTCAGGAGATGCTTAGAGTTAGGAAGTTTACTTGGGAGCCGAAGACGAAGAGACTGTTGATACATTGAACAAAGAGGATAAGGAATTTAAATGTAGGGAATTTAAATTATTATTTTAATTTATACCATGACTGTTTCATTAAAACCGACCGTGTAAATTTTGTGATCATTAGTTTCATTGTCCGTTATACATTAGTTTTATTAATAAAATATTATTTATTTAATATTTTATACATTTATATAATTTCAATATTAATATTAGAGTATTATAATAAGTCCAATTTTTATTTTGTTACACAATTTCATACGTACACACACACAATTTCAAAGGTGCAAAAATAAACGAGGTGTAAGGGTTCCATGTGTCCTCATTTGAAGACAGACGTATTTTCGGAGAAGTTAGGACTCGTGGTTATTATTTCTTATCTGTTGTAATTAGGGAAGCTATTACCTCTAACTCTAAGGGTTCCATGTGTCCTCTTTTGAAGAAAGACACATATGTTAGGAGAAGTTAGGAGTGGTTATTATTTCTTATCTAGTTGTAATTAGCTAGGGAAGTTATTAGTATTACCTCTAACTCTAAGGGTTCCATGTGTCCTCTTTTGAAGAAAGACACATGTTAGGAGAAGTTAGGAGTGGTTATTATTTCTTATTTGTTGTAATTAGGGAAGTTATAATTACCTCTTCTCTGTTGTATGGGAGTTATGATAGGTAGTTATTTAGGAAAACCGCTACAAATATTTGTATTCTGTTTTAAGCAGTGGCGGATCCATGGTTTTAGGTTTATGGGTGCATAATTAATGGTGGGATTTGCGGGTTTAGAGGCAACACCCTCGAATTTTTTTTTAAAGAAAGTTTCAAACACATTAAAAAACAAAAGAATATATATAAACAATAAAAGAAAAGAAAACTTCAACTTAACATAGAAAAATAATAATAAAGACTAAATATTATGAGCTTTGCTGTAGTCAAGGAATGTTTCTTCATGAGCACCTTCTTGAAGGTCACAACTGTAAACTTGTGGTTGGAATGATATGTGAGACCATGAATATTGCAGATGCCATTAGATCCAGCAAGATCACAACCTCTTTGGATAGTTTTGAAGTGTGGTATAAATCTTTAAAAGGCCTTGAAATCTTCGGCATGAATTAAACAAGACAAAGCTAAAGAGGAAAAGGAAGTTATTGAACTAAAGCTTGAGGAAGTGAAAGAGACCATTAGTAGGCTTGACACCTAAAATTTGAACCCTCAGAGGTTGGAGGCTGAGTTTGAAGATCTGGCTAAATACCCCTTGGTAATATGGTAAAGATGATATGATTTCTCATGTTTTATGAACATGAAAGCATCTGAATTTTGTCTTTTGGTAAAAGCTAAGCTTAGGCTTAGAAAGTTTTTTGTAATGAATGTGAAGCTCTGGTTACCCACTAGCAACGACAATATCTTATAGTAGTATATTCTTTAAATAAGCAACATTGAGTATATTACATTTGCCTCATCCTTCTTACAATGAAATTTTAAATGTTGTTTTGCAAGCATAAGGGAAGCTTTATGGTCAATATTGTGCTTTACCAAAGCAGCTGCAGTCCAACACTGATATTTACAATGCAGATGAAAAAAACTTGTCAGATCATGTGAGCATCACAGGTAAACAAGAGTTTATGACTCACATTTAAGTTGGAACTCAACCTCTAAGCAAACAGATACCCTCAAGTACCTCACTACACAACCACTCACACTAAATGACACTCCAAATGCTTTTTAAAGCTACAACGGAACAGAATGCACTGCTAGCTTATGACGGGTGAGCTCTCCCTATCCAAAAGCCACTCAAAAAACTCATTGCCGTTGCCATTTTTGTCAGTCATTGTGTTTTAAGATACTAGTTCCAACTTCTTCCCAACTACTTCCTCCACTTTTCATTGTCAATTTCCTAATGTACCATTCCACTTCCCTTTCAGTCCCTTTGTTTAATCCATTTGCTCCTTCTTTCCTCCCTTTTGTTCCTCTTTTTTGTCTCCAGTATATTTAGGGGGCAGCTTGGGATCTAATACGTAATTGTAATATGAGGAGGGAGGGAGAAGAACAAAAACAATGAATTTGGAAACAGATAGAAAGACGAAGAGAACTGGAGAGCTGAATCTTACTGTGATAGTATTGAATCTGAACGCAGGGCAGAGACAAGAGAGGGAAATGGGGAAAAAATAAAGAGGGTAACAAGAACTTGGGGTTCGAACACATGACCAGTGGCTAAGTGGATGGAGTTGATTGTTAACTATCAGCACCACCTATACACTCATTTGTTTCTTTTAAATTATATATAGTTTGTGTCTTCACTTGCCCACATTGGCACTAATATAGTTCTGCCACTGGTTTTAAGGATATTATGGAAGATAAGATATTCAGAATTATTGTGTTGGCTAGAGTTTAGATTCTGCTCTAGCTACATTATATTGTCTCTCTTTTCCCTTTTCTTCTCACAAACTTTTCTAATTCTATCGTGTGGTTTGGCAAAAAGAGCACCTAACACATATGCAAAAATGCCACATCATCACCCGATCAACAAAAAAGGTCAAATTTAACGGTCAAAGTCAAACTTGTAACCACATGTGACATGTGCACTTTTGCATCTAAAAAAAATACTTGGTGTTGGCCCTCCTTAGGTTAAAGCACACGTGCATTATTTTTGCACCTTAACCCTAGATGTAACAAGTAAATTAAATGCGAGCGAAAGCCAACGACGATTATATGCAACGACGCAGACAGTTGTCAAGTCTACTGAAGAATTGCGACTGTTCATATGCATGCATGCTTGCATTGTACCCCCGATTGGGGGGCAACACGTGGCAATATTATTTAACTCGGCAATAACATGTCATGTATTATTTGCCGTTTTGATCACGATGCAATTGTTTCATGTGCAAAAGTATAATTAATGACTCGTCACATGGGCTTCATAGTTTATATGAAACAGTTGCATAAACATCAACACGGAATATGGAGGAATAACTTGTCATTGATAATCAATTAATCATAAACGTAATAGATTCTGAGCAAAAAAAAAAAACATAATAGATAAAAAAAGAAAACCTACAAGGGCAAATACATAATATCAATATAATGCTCAGTGATATTCTCCCCTTTTTATGATTATTCCTACATCTTTAGCAAATACATATATGACATCAATAATATATATCATGAGGCTTAAAGGTAGGAGGTGACATCATTGGAGGTGGAAGACTGGAAGGGGAGGAAGATGTGGCATGGGTTTTAAAGTGGAATCTGCATGGCAGCCCTTCTCGCCCTAGCTGGTGGAGGTGATTCATCACGGATGAGATGATACTATTTTTTCGATTTAAACTACAATCAAACAAAAACCAAAAGAATGACATTGAATAAATGAGGTTCATCAAGAAATGAGGACCATTGTTGTTGAATTAATGGCGAGGTCATAGCGGTATGACCATAAGGACGAAGTGTATCTGAATATGCAATGAATATTAATTACATTTATTGAAGTGGGCTACTTCAAACCTTAAAAAGAAAAGAAAACAAACCCTTAAAAAGAAAATACTTCCATCCATTAATGCTTCAATAACGTAAATACATCAAAAGTCAAAACAGATGAAGAATTATTAATTACATTTATTGAAGTTGGCTCAGAATTTGAGGAGACTGGAGACACATACAGTCATATAGATGAAGATTAATTAATAACATTTATTGAAAATCTGACAGTTGGATGTTACATTGTGTATACTATATACTACGAGTCTATGACTGTAAAGGCTGTAATGGTCATCTTGACTTTTGGTCGTGCTTACAAGATTTGCAAATGATTGGACATCACACTTCCAGAAAGATAAGCTACCGAGATACGTGTTAAAGTCCGTGTTTTTAAGCTCCTCATTGCTTTAGTTTTCTTCACATTCATCTCCTCTTCCCCTTCTTCCTCCTCTGCATCCGGCGTTCTCGAGGTAGATTGGTCGAGGATCTCCGTCGAAGCACTTACTAGAGAAGAAGCTTGTGGCAATAGCTTCTCTAGTTGGAAGGAAAAGAGAGAATATAATATTCTCTCTTGTTATCCAGCTAGAGAAGCAGTTGCCACAAGCTTCTTGTCCAGTCTTTTTTCCAGTAAAATGGCCACTTTGGTTTTCCCTTCCCACTCTTGAACTTAGCCGTCAGGACTTTTATTTCCGTTTGGCGATTCAAAGGTTTACTCATTCTTCCTCAATTCATGTTCCTTTCATTTCATTTTTTTTATGGATCTGTTATTTATTCGAATTCCCTAGTTTGATTTTCATCTTAAAATGGATACTTTCCAGGTATTTTTGTGTTTTGTTGCTTTTGGAGGATGGAATGTGAAATGGTTTGCCTTCGGTTGTAGTTTTTGATTAATCAATCTATGATTTGAATTTTTGATTGTAAATTTGTAGTCTTTGGGTGATGGATCCTTCTTAATCGGATTAATTTGTCATGCACTCATGCATATTATGTTGTCGTTTTGTTTATGGCATTTTCGATATTGCTGGTCAATAAAATGGGATCTATCTTGATGGAGAGTTGTTCTTGAGTACCTAGCATAAATTAATTGAAGAGGAGAGGAGAGTTGAGATTTCAGATAAACACTACAAGAGAGAAGCACAACATTGTGTGAGGGCCAACTATCCTTTTTCCCAACTATCCTTTTTCCAGAGAAGCTACTGTGATGGGATCGGATGGAGAAGTGTCTTTAAATCTTAGAGTCCATCGATTTTTGAAACATGAAAAAGGCTGAAAAATTAAGTTTTCACTGCCAAAGGGTTTTTTTCTTCTTTTCCTCTAAATATTATTTTTTCTTCGGTGGTGCCATTATTTCCAAATCAAAAAATGACAGTTATATTTGGCTGACTTGATTGAATAATGCAGATGTAGAACCAGGAAACTTCCATGCAAATTGTCGTGTTCGGGGTTGCTTGAATTTTATGCCCCTCAAGGAAGTTGACGACCCAAACAGTGGATATGTTTTGAATGATAAGTGTATTGTTGAAGTTGAATATTTGTGAGTGACATTTGAAGGCATTAAAAGTCGCCCACCGTATCATATCCTTCCATATCCAAAATGCCTTCTAGTGTTAGTGAGAAATATTCAACCTCAACAATACACTTATCATTCAAAACGTATCCACTGTTTGGGTCCTCAGATTTGCCCCAGGGACATAAAATTATAACAACCCCAAACACGACAATTTGCATGGAACTTTACTTGTTCTGGCATCTACATTAATCAACCAAGTATGCAAAAATATAACTGTCATTTTCAAATTTGTAAGAAATATACCACGACTGTTATAATAAAACGGTCATATAATGATACCACGACTGTTAATAACAAAACGGTCATTTTATTTTACACGACTGTTTATAATGAACCAGTCATTTAAATTTGTGTATCATAAGTAACAATTTTGACTACAATTTTAAGCAGTAGTGGTTTTGAATTCTTCTATTAAACGACTGGTGTTTTCTAATGTCTGGTTTCATCATATAAACTGTATGAAGTAATTATTAAGACAAAGTGTCAAAAATGCGCGATCTCTTATTTAATGTCTGATTTCATTTGACATGTTTCATTTGCAAGTCTTTTTTCTCTCTTCATCTGTCTTGCTGTTTCACAACTGAATTCACTTGAGAGTATCATTGATGATGGTCAACAATTTCATTTGTTGTCCATCAAGCATACGCTATAGCATTAGTAAGGTAACTCAACTGACTTCGTGATAGCCATAAGACTCAATGTGTAATCCCTCAATCACTTACAAAAGAACCAAGACAAAATCAAAGAGAGTAGTATATCTAGAGAGTATGCTTACTGATCGAAATCAGAAACTTAAGCTCGAAAATCCTTCCATGTGGTTTCTCCTATCCTAACAACAACAACTAAACCATATAAACTTAAGCATCACTTGTGTTCCTTAAGACAAACTCTATTCTACGTCCTTTCAAGCAATTTCTTTCCCAATATTGCAAAAGTGCCTAATGTGTGTTCTGATCATACAAGTTAGCAATCACAGCGCACAATCAACGCGTATATCAGCATCACATCAGTTAGCACGGTTTGCCTAATGCATATCATTAGTGCAAAGGGGAAATTTGAGAGGGAGCAAGAATATAAAAGTCGATGTGAAACCGCATGGGTGCAACGTGTGGCAAGCACAAAAATATAACAGCACATGATAGAAGCGAGACTGCGAGAGCACTAAGAAACAGAAAGATTGAAAAGGGAAAATTTGTGTCAGTCTTCAAGTACAAGGAAATAGAAAGGGAAAATTTTTTGTTTCAATTAACCACGGCTAGTTGGGACTGGGGCACCAAAGCTGGCGCTCTGAGGACCCCATCGAGGAGGAGCACTAGTGGTAGTGTTCTCCAAGGAGGAAGAGTCCGACCTGGTGGCAGTGTCCTCCAGGAAGGAAGAGTCCGAGCTGGTGGTAATGTCCTCCAGGGAGGAACAATCCGAGCCGGTGGCAGTATCCTCCAGGGAGGAACAGTCTGTGGCCATAGTGGAGTGAATGGATGAATGGGGATCGAAGAGAGTGATGGCGGTGGCCGGGTCGAGGTCAGGAATAGGGGCTGGGTTGGCAGGCGGAGGAGAAGGCAAAGGATTGTCTGGTGGTGGCGGAGGCAAGGGGTTTTCGGTGGTGATGGAGGTAAAGGATGTTTTGGTGGAGGCGGTGGCTGACAAGAGATGCCGACCTCTTACAAAATAACTAAGTTCATTAAAAAGATTTGCAATATAAGGAACCTGGATCGTTTTCCACGGAATTCGCAGTAGGTTTAATGGAAACAAAAAGATAGTAATAGAATGGGGGGAAGAGTTTTTCAATGCAATTAAGAATGAAAGCAAAATGAAACAAATAAGAAAAACGAGATTAATTATACTAAAAACGACTAACCCAGAATTAGGAATTCCAAAACCTTCATCAGAATAAAATAATACACCAAACTCGTGATTGATTCTGGACAAACCGAAATCTCTGCGTTTGTCCAGAAATTCCCTCCACTGAACGATCGTCTAGAATATATTCAGAACAGTGGCGTGTCACCGAGCAATTGCCTAGTAATCAGTTAAACCCATTTCGAATTGTGTCCTTGGGATAAATCAATCTGGGTTTTTAATCAAAAATCCAATCCGAATTCAGAAATCGGATCCGATAAAAGAAGGCAGAAATGAGTTTAGATGTTACCAGTTAAGCGTGAGTCTTCTGGAATACGGAATCCTTAATCCATGGGTTAATCAAAGAGGCTTAGCTGAGCATGGTTAGGCAAAACAATGAAGAACGGACGAAGAACATGTCAGAGAATTTTATTAAAACGTTTTTAATCCAATAACAATGCAAAACGTAATAAGGTAATGTGTTCAGCCACCATCCATATTTCCTTATACAAGAAGGATCAATCAAGATGACTAACAATTAGGAATCAATCCCCTAATCATAGGAAAATTCTAATCAATCTGAAATCTCTAATAAATTAGGAAACTTCTAATAATTGGTCCTTTATTACAAAATTCGTCCAAATTAAAAATCCAGCAAAATGGGTCTGTCTTTAGCTCCAATTTTGTCCCCATTCTTGTCCAAATCAGCCTTCGGGGTCTTCATAACAATTGTAGCTCTCTAAATCATCTGAAAAACGAAAGAAGAATGAGGCTAATCCGATATCTAGATCAAAAGTTATGGCGAAAATGGTGAAGCATTGTAAATCTGGAATTTTATTACCAAAAACGAATTTAATCTAATTAAAAGCTTAAAGCTCAATTTAGTAATAAAATCCATTATTTCTCAATTAAACATCCCTAAATTATTAACCAAGAGATAAAAATAAGTGGAATAATATTCAATTATCAATGGCAAGGGGTTTACTGGTAGTAGCGAAGTGTTTGTGAAACCAGGGGGTGGTCCAAGCTGCCATTCGTTTAAGGCGGGAGGAGCAGGTGCAAGGAGTGGTGGAGGAGCCTGATTCCAGCGGATGGGTCGAGGGTAGGGAAGTTGTGGGGCGACCCGGTCGCGCCTCGCAATCTGCTTAGGGTGTGGCATGTCGGAGGGAGGAGGCCTAGGACGTGCGATGGGAATGAGGGAGAACATAATGGAAGAAGGGATGGCGGCGGGAAGGGAGCGGGCAGCAAAGGGGAGAAATGATGACGGCCGTAGTCATTATGGGCAGTGGCGGAACTACATTAGTGCCAATGTGGGCAAGTGAAGACACAAACTATATATAATTTAAAAGAAACAAATGAGTGTGTAGGTGGTGCTGATGGTTAAAAATCAACTCCATCCTCTTAGCCACTGGTCATGTGTTTGAGAACTAAGTTCTTGTTACTCTCTTTATTTTTTTTCCCATTTCCCTCTCTCATCTCTGCCCTGCGTTCTCTCTCTTTTTTTCTCTCTCTCTAATTTTTACCCTGCGTTCAGATTCAATACTGTCACAGTAAGATTCAGCTCTCCAGTTCTCTCCGTCTTTCTATCTGTTTCCAAATTCACTGTTTTTGTTCTTCTCCCTCCCTCCTCATATTACAATTACGTATTAGATCCCAAGCTACCCCCTAAATATACTGGAGACAAAAAAGAGGAACAAAAGGGAGAAAAGAAGGAGCAAATGGATTAAACAAAGGGACTGAAAGGGAAGTGGAATGGTACATTAGGAAATTGACAATGAAAAGTGGAGGAAGTAGTTGGGAAGAAGTTGGAACTAGTATCTTAAAACACAATGACTGACAAAAATGGCAACGGCAATGAGTTTTTTGAGTGGCTTTGGATAGGGAGAGCTCACCCGTCATAAGCTAGCAGTGCATTCTGTTCCGTTGTAGCTTTAGGAAGCATTTGGAGTGTCATTTAGTGTGAGTGGTTGTGTAGTGAGGTACTTGAGGGTATCTGTTTGCTTAGAGGGTGAGTTCCAACTTAAATGTGAGTCATAAGCTCTTGTTTACCTGCGATGCTCACATGATCTGACAAGTTTTTTTCATCTACATTGTAAATATCAGTGTTGGACTGCAGCTGCTTTGGTAACGCACAAGATTGACCATAAAGCTTCCGTTATGCTTGCAAAACAACATTTAAAATTTCATTGTAAGAAGGATGAGGCAAATGTAATATACTCAATGTTGCTTATTTAAAGAATATACTACTATATGATATTGTCGTTGCTAGTGGGTAACATAGAGCTTCACATTCATTACAAAAAACTTTCTAAGCCTAAGCTAAGCTTTTACCAAAAGACAAAATTCAGATGCTTTCATGTTCATAAAACATGAGAAATCATATCATCTTTACCATATTACTAAGGGGTATTTAGCCAGATCTTCAAACTCAGCCTCCAACCTCTGAGGGTTCAAATTTTAGGTGTCAAGCCTACTAATGGTCTCTTTCACTTCCTCAAGCTTTAGTTCAATAACTTCCTTTTCCTCTTTAGCTTTGTCTCGTTTAATTCATGCCGAAGATTTCAAGGCCTTTTAAAGATTTATACCACACTTCAAAACTATATCCAAAAAGGTTGTGATCTTGCTGGATCTAATGGCATCTGCAATATTAATGGTCTCACATATCATTCCAACCACAAGTTTACAGTTCTGACCTTCAAGAAGGTGTTCATGAAGAACCATTCCTTGACTACAGCAAAGCTCATAGTATTTGGCCTTGATTATTATTTTTCTATGTTAAGTTGAAGTTTTCTTTTCTTTTATTGTTTATATATATTCTTTAGTTTTTTAATGTGTTTAAAACTTTCTTTTAAAAAAAAAATTTAGTGCACCCATAAACCTAAAACCCTAGTCCGCCACTGTAATGACATCAGTACACATATCCCAAGTAATCAACCTGTAATGGACAATGAAATATTATATTGGCCAAACAAAACACTGATGTAAGAAAAAAAATCTGAACTTTCAATCAGGGTTTCGACATTAAAGGAAAACAAGTATCGAGGATTTGTGAAAAAACTACTAACAACGGAGCAGTAAAACATATATCAAGGGCAAGGACGGAACTTGGGATAAATATTTGGGGGCACCGAATGTATATTCATTAACTAATTAAAATTTTTTATGATTAAATAACATTTTTAAAATATTCAAATTTATCATAAAAATATTTTAACAATTATAAAATATAAGATAACATATGTCTCTAGTAGAATGTTATATCAATTACAAAATAAGAAGATATCATGAAATTTCATAACACTACCTATTGTGTTATATAATACATCAAAATATTAAAAGTTAACAATGTAATTTATAATGCAAAATTAATAAAACACTACACTAAATGAAACAATGAATATACAAGAGACTATAGGAGATTTTGTTAGATCATTCAAAAGAAATTCATATGGCAAAAATATCTAGAAGTGTTCGGATTTGACATATATATGAACATACAAAGGTTAAAAGAGCCTAAGTTTAATTCAGATGGAGTCAATCACAAGCAACTCAATAATGTTATTTCGAAAGAGCACAAAGACAATTTTAGAAATCATATTTACCATTCAATCCTGTGACAACAATAGCAACAATTTACTTAAAATAATTAAAACAAATCAATTTATGGAAATCAAGAGACTAAAAAGCTATCATCAAAATCTACAGAGAAATTGAGGGAATGAAACAAAAAGGGGCAAAATGTTATAAAAAAAATTGAGGGGGCCAGAATTATATTCTTACATTATATTAAATTTTTCTAAGAAAATTCTGAATAATTTTTTTTTGAAGGGGCCATGGCCCCCCTAGTCATTGAAAAGCTCTGTCTCTGATCAAGGGTTTGAGAAAAGCAACGATTTTAACGGAACAAGAGAGTGAAATGGCGACGACAGAGAAGGAAAGGCCAAATATGAGAGCAAGGAAATTACACGTGATCAAAGATGAAGATTAGAAATTAATTTATTTTGTCATTCATAATATTTTTTATGCTGCCCGGTGGTGCATCAATACGTAGATTAAGATAAAAAAAAACATACACTAAGACATCATTAGGGGGTATCCAAAGATGGAGCAGGAGTGGCTGGAGGAGCAAGAGGGGTACTGGTGGTTGGTCCGAGAGGCAAGGATAGGAGTGTTAGGGCTAAGAAGCGAGTGAAGTTGATGGTCTGTAGCTCTTGCCAGCGGCGATCAACTGCCTCGCGCAACCACTGGACTCGCGCTCCTTGTCCAGGATAGGGGGATAACCAGAGGAGCAATTGTGAGCCCCGGTGATAGGTTGTCACGGTCTGGGTAATAGCGGTCACTTATGGAGAGGAAAAGGGCCCAGTCCGGGTAGACATCGATGTCCTCAGAGGAAATGGATATAGGGGAAGGAGGGGTGGATGATGGTGGTAGGTCCGGGAGGCAGGGAGGAGGACCGGGCAAGCGACCATGATTCCACAAGGGGGCCGCCGAGGTAATGCGGTAAGGGTGGAGGGAGTGGGGGCTGGTATGGTGGTTAGTGCGACCACGCCGAGGGGTGGACATGGTGCGGACCATGGTGATGTTCAAGGAAAAGAGGCAAGGGTTAAGGTACTGTGGGTGGCGTTGAAGAAGAGAATGGCCGGGAATATAAAGGAGAGCAGATGTGAAGAACAAGGGGTTGTCATAATTAGGGGGAAGGGAGACAAAAAGGTATCAGGGCTTACAAGAAGTGGGACTCGAGATGGAAGGATGCATGAGAATTGAGAAATGGGAGATGGAACGGCAAGAGAGGATTTGAGTGAAAAGGTGGCAGGAGGGCTTCGGATGAATTGGGCTCAGTGGAAATGGGCCACAACAAAACTAGATAGATATAACATTGGTTGGGTAGAGACTAGAGAGACATATCAAAATACCTGGGCTGCCTCATGCACATTGCACAGCAATGTTTGGGGCACAATGTGAGTAGCAATGGTGACAAACTGATAGAGAGAGATTTCAGTTTGATAGATTGAGGGGATAAATTGAGTGTTTAGAAGGCTAATTGTTTGTCTATGGCAGGTACAATGACCTTAGCAAAGTCAGTGGTGAGTGCTATTCCTCTGTATCCTATGCTTGTTGCCATGATCCAGAAAAGTATGTCTTGAAGTTGAAAGGCTCCAATGAAACTTTATTTGGTGCATATTCTAGGTTTCTTCTTTTGATATCCCACCCACTTTAGTGAAACCAACGGTTCCAACTAATCCGGGGTTTTCCTCCCTCTAATCCAAAGGATAACGGTGGATGCGTGGACTGGATTTTAGAAGGCTTTGTTCCGTGAACATGTGCGGGGCCAATTGGATGAAAACCTTGAATCACAATCGCTAGTAAGGAATACGCATGTGGGTGGGGGCCAATTAGATGGAAACCTAGAATCACAATCACTACCACGGAATACGGTGTACGAGTGATTTGCATTTATTGTTAGATTATATATATGTTTGTATATTGTATTTTAATTCTTTATATGTATTCTCGTTCGGGGACATATTTAGTCCATACTCATGTTTGCTAAAAAAAAAGACAATTAAAGGACGTAGAATAACTAATAAATACTATACAAACAAAACTTTTTCTACAACCTTTGAAAAATAAGAATCGTATTATTTTAGAAATTAGACAACTATTAGTAATAAAAAAAATGTCGTTTAAATTGAAAAAGATGCTCCTCGACCTTTGACATAAAATAGTCGTTCTATTTAAATTTCTACGACTGTTTTTTAAACTAGTCGATTAAATAAAACCACGTTTTAATACAACCGTTTCAAATCGTATAAGGTCGTCTTTATTCCAAATATAACGACGGTTACTGATTAAAAATGTCGTTTAAAGTGAATAAGATTTCTCCCAACATTTAATGCAAAGCAATCGTTGTAATTAAAATTTTGATGACTGTTTTCAATACCAGGTTGTTTAAATGAAACGACCTTTGCCAACCTTGAAAACATGACAGACGTAGTAATTCAACATTCGACAACCGTTTGTCTATTAAATGTCGTCTTTTAATAATGACCTGAAATATAACCAGTCGTGGTATCAAAAATTTTCTCGATGGCAAAAGACTTCGCTCATGGAGTTACATATGTTATGTTTGTAAGGTTTGAACCCGTGATGTCGGAATGAAGAATATATGTCTATTTTGTACAAACGATCATTAAATTTATGTCGTAAAATGTTTTTCTGTATTATTTAACGACTGTTTTGTAATAATAGTCATTTTATGTTAAAATATAACGTCTGTGTTTGTAGAACAGATGTGAATTTTGGACTTTTAATGTCAGTTTTTTGTTAACGGTCATCAAAATTTAAGTAGATAATTATAACAGTGCCACATTACAATTTTTTGTGACTTTTTTATGATAAAACAGTCATTGAATATTGTCGCCAAAATTTCAAAAATGCCACCGCCTCATTTTATATGTCTGTTTTGTAATTGAAGGTCATTATTTTTGGGTCATTAAAGCCACTTTTTGTAGTAGTGCTATTTATATACAAAACAGAGAGATAAGACTAAACAAAACTAAGGAGAGAATTAAGGAGTAACTGATGAAGGAAATTTATGAGAAAAATATGGAGATAATTGATGAGAAAATCACAAAGAGAATAATATAATATTCCTACACAGCCCCTCAAGTTAGATCATGGATGTCAATCATATCCAACTTACTTATGCAACTTTCAAATGTAGATTGAAGTCTCCGATGATTCTCATGGTGCAACAATACTTCAGCCTTTGTACGATCTAAAGTCCACCATGGACCCCCGAGACTGGATTCGGCTGACATCATGACAACAAAGAAGGTTGATGATTACAGGCCCATTTGGAGAGTAGTAGATACTTGACAACATTGGGAGTTACCAATTGTGACAAGATTTATGGGCAGACAGATACTCAACAATGTTGGGGCTTATACTTCTTGAGTCTTAGAGGCCTAATTATTTTTTGTCTAGGCTTGTACTCAAACTTCATTCTTCAAAATCCTTAGGCATGTACTTCCTAAGTCTCAGAGGCCCTTTTATTTTATTTTTTTCTGGGCTTATACTCCTTTTTGAGTCTCAAAGGTGTATGAATTTCTGAAATGACAAATTGGTCAATCAATTTGATAAATGATAAATTGGTCCTGCAAATTTCAAAAATGACAGTTTGATCCTTGAATTTCTAAAAAGGTAGTTTAGTCTTCTGTCAAAACTGTAGCATTTTAATATATGATCGAAACCATTTAGGTCAGATTCTTCGTGCATCGCGGATTGATCGACCAAGAGCTGAGAAAGATCGAATGAGATGAGAACAAACTACACAACCTTGCCTCTTCACCTTCTTTCTCTTCTCTCCTTCTTCTCCTTTGATCTACGGCAACGGTGAGGAAAGGAGAGGTTGATTTTGGTTGTGATATCGTGGATGTAGAGATGTTGTCAAGTGTAATACCCTAAATTTTGACGTAGGGTAAATATCATAAATTTGTAGAATATTACTATTGAAAATAGGTGAATATGAGGTCTCAAACACCTTGTATTGAATTCATCTTGTTATTGGGACAATTTCTCCTAAGATTGAATAATGCGCGAAAAGGTCCCTAAAACATTAGATAATTTGCAAATAGGTCCCTAAAATATTTATGGGTTATAAAATACGCTGAGAAAATTATGATAAAATTCTAAGAGGCAACTAAATATTTATTAAAAATTGGAAAGTATGTTGTCTCTAATTTAGGTAATTTATTAAATTATTACCTTGGAAAAATTAAAGGAGAAAAATCTAAAAGTATTAGGGGACCATATTGGACCCCATGATTTTTAATATTATGCATGGTACATAAATTTCCAATGTCAGTAAAATAGTTGTGAGATAATAATTATTACTAATTAAGAAAATTGTCAAAAATTAGTAAATGATTAATTAGATAATTAATGGCTAATTGTTTAGACATAAATAAAGAGAGAGAGAAGGTGGAGATATTTGTGAGTTGTGAGTATGTGTGAGTTGTGAGTGTGTGTGTGCCTAAGTGTTGTGCATGTGTGTGTGTGTAGTAAAAAAAAAGAAAAAATAATAATAAATATAATAAAATAAAATAAGAGATAAGATCTTAGAATATAATAATAATATAATTAAAACATGTGTTAATTAGATAATAATATAATAATCAAAGGAAAAATGAACAGGATAAATGATCACGGATAGAAAGTAATCCCGTTGTGAGATTCTGGGAATGAGTTAGGAAAAACCAGAATATATTATTGGTCAGTGGATTTTTATCCAGAAGTTAGTACCGACCGAAGTTATTTTTGAAACCGGTCTCGAATACCGAGGATTTTCGGCAGACAACGGAATGTCCTTACTGGGTATATAAGGGTAGAAGAACCCAGTATTCTTAAAGAGGAAGAAAAGACCTTCAGCGTATTGTTCTCGGAATTTTAAGGTGCTACGGAATCTCGTGATCGGGGCACCGAACCGGGAATTCATCAGATAAAGCAAGATGACATAAGACTTGATGATGCAGCAGGGATGACATCATCCTTGAGAGGTGTAAGGCCAAGATCTTGCCACCTCCAAGAAGTGCGATCTAACGGCCAGAAACTGATCAGACAAAGTTCAAAGGAATTACGAAAATGCCATTGGGCTTTTCTGTAAATAGGCCATCCTTCCTCTTCATTTTTCACCAATTCACTTACAATCTTAGAGAGAAGTTAGAGAGAGAAGCTCTGGAAGAGGAGTAAGAAGTTCATAGCAAAACTCTGAGTAAGTTCTTCGGTCCCTAGTCTTTAGTTTTAGTGTCTCTTTCGGTAGTTGTAGTAGAACTGCTAGATTGATCTTTAATCTTCCAAGTATGTTTAGAAATCATGTTCTAGGGGTAATTAAGGTATTAATTTCAAAAACCATCATAGAGTTAGAGATATGTGGAAATTCTGGAAGATTAGGGTCAAGATAGCGAAGTACTGACGAAATTCCGCCGATTAGGGGATCAGGGGCAAAATGGTAATTTGTACCTAAAATGCCTGTTATGATATCAAATATTGATAAATGTGATATTATCATTATAAGATATCGGTAATCTTGTCCCGCTGTCATTTCGCTGTTTTCCGTCAAAAGTACATTTTATCGTCAACGTACTAAACGCTCGTCAACGAAGGTACGTTCGCGTACTGTAACACTAACTCTGATATTTACAGTATGTGTATATGTGCTATGTGTGTTGTGTGCATGTTGTGGTGTGCTGTTTGAGTACATGTTGTTAAAGGATAACTGTACATCTGCATGCACTGGGAGTGATATATCTGTTTTCACTAGGAGTGGTATATTTCGCTGGGAGCGATACATTTGCATTCACTGGGAGTGACATAGTTGGTGACATGTTTGGAAGTGAACCAATTGCTGTGATTTTATACCATATATGTAAATATGAGGTTAACCGTTACCTGGGGTCTGTATGCATGGGACCTCAGCTCTTAACATAACGTCAGGGTCGGGAGAACCAAGGACGGAGGAAAAGGGAAAGCAGCACGCTTAGAGACCCGGCTAGAGATTTCATTTTGACGTTCCGGCGGAAGCCTTCCTTTTGTTGTCTGCTTCACTTTTGAGCCACGCGGTTACTATACCGCTATTGTATCCAGCTAGACTTATGGCATTCTGAAATATAAGTATCAGTTACTCTTCCGCTCAAATGGTCTACTCTGATGGTTTGAAATGATTTTAAATGAAAAATTAATTTATTTCCACTTGTGAAAATTGGGATGTTACATCAAGTATGACCAGTAAAAGATAATACTAAGATGAATCGTCAGATGAGTTTGTTTATACTAGACGAGAGACAAGATCGCGACTTGACAGCAACGCTGAAACTAATGTCAAAGATTCTTAGTGCCAGATGAGCTTTGGAGGACTAAGTCAGATGAGCTCTTGGAGGAATCGTCGGACAGGCCCTAGAGGTGTCTTCTTCGCATGAGTGAAGACATTGGCGGTGGCTGTGAGAGTCAAAAATAGTGGTGGCGATTTCTCTTTGTCGATCAAGATCCTTCTCCACTACCGAAACTTTGGTCTCTTCCCCACTCTAATGGTCTTTTTCCTTCTCTGGTCTAAACAGAGTACTCCTTGACTAGTGTTGAATTTCCTCTCTGGTCCGAAGTCACAGTCCAAGCATCCTTTGGTGAAACATCAATAGACCGAAGGTGTGATTAGCAACGAAGTGGTGTAGAAGAAGAACAAAGACGTGATTTCTAGCAACTATGTGGTAGACGATGGTGTCCCTCAAATTCCTGTCTCGCAACCTCTCCAATTGTCTTTGGTGGAAGCAGCAAGTCACCAACACCGGTAAAACGACATAGAATTGATCAGTGTTATCAGAACTGGATCGGACCGGCCGGGTCGACCCGGAAACCGGCAAACCGGTTACCCAACCAGTTCGATCCAGTCATAGGATCAGATATGTGCCAAAAACGAGTTTGGACCGGTCCAACCGGCCGATTTGTAGAAAACCGGTATAAAACCAATCCAATCGGTTGGTGGTTTTTTTTTTAAAAAAAAAAAAAACTTTGCTGGAGATATTTTCGGTCATCCACATTATTTTGATGATGATAGAGAGCCTTTCATTGATGCAACACCTTTGGATTCTTGGCCATGATTTTATTGTGTTTTGAGGTTATTTTGTAAACCCATCTTCTTTAATTTTGCTCCTAGTTAATTGGGTTATTCATGTTTTAAACTTGTAAAAATGTTTTAGATACTTTTATTTTGTAAACTCATTTTTTTATATATATTTATAAGTATGGTTGTATAAATTTATAAATATATTATGGTTTTCGAGATCGGGTCATAGTTATGCGGTTCAACCAGAGACTCACTGGTTCAACCAGTGACCCATTGACCCAGTACTCTAACCGGGTCGATAACTGATCCGAGTCTGATAACCTTGGAGTTGATTATTTTCTGCAAGGATTAATCCGGCTTGATACCATGTGTAATTTATGAGAGAAGAATTGTATTCTCATTACATAGAAAATGTTGTGAAACAATGCTTACTTATTTACAAAACAGAGAGATAAGACTAAACAAAATTAAAGAGTAACTAATGGAGGAAATTTAGGAGATAAATACAGAGATAATTGAAGGGAAAATCACAGAGAGAATAATATAATATTAATATATTATTCCCACATAAAATTTTGCCAACAATCTTGTAGCTAAATGACATGGATACTTTGGACATGTTTAACGGGAGGGGAGGAGATGACAGAGTAGATGACCCGTCATTTGGTTGAAAATCAACATTATATGCCTAGTTTCTCACGAACTAACTATAAAAATCAAAGGAAATGGGGTTGAGATCAATGTAAATTAATATGAATATGAAGATAAGAAAGAAGGGAGAGGAGTTAGGTTAAGCGGAGCCGGAGAATCAGATCTAGATGTCGCCAAAGATAGGAGGGGGGGGGGGGGGGAGACAGAAACATAATATTCAGCTAAAATGACAGAACTTACAGATATCAAATATGAAATTGATTGTTGAAAACATTTCACCAAGACACCACGAGGAAGGCAAATGGGCAAGTGGGGGGAGACGAAGACAAAAGACAATGACACTAAGAGAATAACGCATATGTGGGATTGGTTCTGAGATTTTTCATTCCGGGACCTAATTCGAAAAGTTGTTGCCGTCACTCACTGTGCTCCCCTTTGATTTTTTTTTTTTTTTGGGTCGAAAGCTCCCCTTTGATTCAAACAAAACAAAAACAAAGGATCTTCAATCCTTCCACCTCATCACGCCACTTTCTCCAGGTATCATATTTGACTTCATACGCTTTCTGTTCTCTGTTTTCTTTTTCCCCCGGTCCCCCATCACATCATTGCGGGAATCTTATTGTGATATTCAATTATTCACATCAAAATTTAATTATTTATATTTAGTTAATTATCTTTTTTTAATATTTTAATAAAAAATTTATAAAGATCAAATCTATACCATCCATAAATGTTGATATAATAGATAGAAAAGGAATATGAGGAAGGAAGAGGAGGGGTTTCAAACAGGATTTTTTTAAAAAAAATTTCCCTAACACCCCCCCCCCCTTTTTCATATACCAAAAAGAGAGAGAGAGAGAGATTGTGTATTTGACAGGACATGTTGAAAAATCATGAGACGATCACAATTGAAGATGATAGCCAAAGAAAAAATAAAAAGCATTGATATGCATACATGGAGGACGAAGGGGAGATTATAAAAAGATGAAATCTAAATATTTAAAAAAATAAAAAGAAGAGTATAGGACAGGAAGGGAAGGTATTACAGGGAATAGAAGCTATGTCCCAACTCAAAGCATAATTCTCACAACACTAGAATTGAGTAAGAATCATAATGATGACACTATGAGTCAAATAGTAGAGTTTCTTTCTTTTCTTTTTTTAATTGCATATTATAAGTTTATTTATACAAAAATTCATTTTATATTTACCTCATACATCATAAATCATTGTTAAAATATTGGTTTTTAAATACTCTGGTAATCATTTCAAACAAGTTCATTAGCCTTTCAAGGCTTTTACCAATGACCTTGAGACCCTTTGAGGAGGATGAACTCGATGTCATCATTAGATGTACCACTCTGCACCTAAATTTACCCATTTTCACATACGAAAAGAATAAATTAAATTGATAAAATGTTCTACATTTTTTTTTATTGAATTTGTTATCCCTCTCTACTTTATAAACACTAATTTTCACATATCTCTCTTCTCGATCACTTTTTGGAATATAGGTAAAATTGAGAAAATGTCATTAATAATAATATAAGTGATTTATATTTTGAATCAATTTTTTTCTCAAGCTAACATTTAGGTAAAAACTGGTATATGTTGAACCTTATTCAATGTGAACTTCTCATATTCCTGCTATTACCAAACGAGAAGCTCTTAATAAAAATTATCAAAATATTTCTTTGGTTTTAAAAATCTAATAAGCCAACCTCCCGACTAATAATAGCAAAATGCAATGCTCCTTGTGATGGGAAAGAGAAAAATCACAGTGAAGGAAATAAAAGATGGAGCAAGAAATTGGTGGCTTTAGGGCCTCTTTGGAGCCATTTTGGAATGAAAGGAAATGAAATGGAGGGTTTTGATAGTTCCTTTTCTTATTTATAAATTTTAAAAATAAAAGGGAGGAAATCAAGGATTTTTACAAATCCCCCTCTTTCTAAAAAATAAAGTTCCCCCAATGTAGGGGGTTTTAAGAGAGAAAATAGATTAATTACTTTTTTACCCAATTCAAATAAAACACTTTCGTTATTTCTGATTTCTTTTTTCTTTTCTATTGTTGAAATGCACATGAAAATATTTTTTAGAGAGAGAAAATAATTTTTTATGGGAAAATATTTTGTAGAGAGAGAAAATATTTTTTTAGGGGAAAATACTTTTTGAATATAAAAATTACATAAATAATTTTCTTAAACATTTAAATTTAAATTTATTTGTAAAGTATAATAATTATATTAATTTTTAAAGAAAAGAACAAAATGGTAAAAATAGTTCATTAATCCTCCATCTTTCTCCTTTACTATTTTTTTAACTCCCAAATAAGGGGAGGAAATATCCTTCATTTCCCTTCTTTGTCCTCTTCTCCAAACTTCTAAACAAAGCCTTAGACGCATTATAGAGTGAGAAAACGATAACTATAAGAAGAAATAAGCCAAATAATTTGATACTTATAAAGGTATCCAAAAGGTAAAAAATGAAATAATAAATTTGAGGAAAAATTAGGAAATTTTCTCTAATTAAAAATTTAATTGTAAGAATGACATGATAATCTTTTAGATACATAGAATATGAGTACTCTTTTTATTTTAATCTAAACTTGCTTTTTAAATAATCATTCAAATCATTTTTAATTTTAATCATGGGACCCACAGATGCGGCTCATATAACCCTCTTTTTTTTTTCATTCTATATCTTATTTTTGTCCTTTTCTATTTTTTAATTTTTTTTATGTAAAATAAAATATGTGAGAATACTTTACTGAAGAAATAATTCCTATCTTACTTATTAAATTTAATTGTATGTATGTATGTATGTATATGTATATATGTATATTATCTAATATATTCTCTCATCTGCACCTACTTTTTTCCAGCTTACATCAACTTATCTATAAGGAGGTATTTCATATATATTATAAATAAGAAGATATTTCATATTTTGTTAGAATCCACCTACTTAATTTATAAATTTATGAATATTTTATATCTATTTTATTTATTTTCATGAAAAAAGAGTAATTAAGAGCTAGCTTGATTGGAAAACAAAAGAGATTATATCGAAAAATGATATATGTATTTTTGCACCTTAACCCTAAATAGTATAGATGGCTTACTTTAAACCTCATTTTGCATATATAGTTTACTCATGGGTTTAATTCAACCCTGCCTATATGGTATTCTCGTGTCATAGAGATATTGTTTTAAAAGTATATAATCAAATAATTATAAAAACAAAAAAACACAACATTTTGGTTTAAGTATATATTAAATTCAAGTTATTAAAATTAAACCCATCAACGTATATATCTATCATACTTAATAAAGAAATTTCTATGAACTTTGTATATGAAATTGACAAATAAATTATTAAAGTAGATTTCAAATTTATTTGAAAAAATCTCATTTAAATTCATTTGAAATATTAAAATCCAGAAGAAGGCTTGTGCTTTTTTTTTTTTCAAAAAAAGAAACTCTAACAATGCCTATAGTTTTGATTAGGGATTTATGAATTGGTTGATTTGACCAATATGTCCTTTTTCGATTTTCTCTATCTCATTCTTTTCTTAAATGAAATCTTCATCTCAATTTCCTTGATGCCTCACACCTTCTCTCCTTATCCTGAGATTTCTTCAGTTGACTCATCAATTTACATGCAATCCTAGTCTTAGTTTCTTCTTTGAGTTTCTCTCCAATCACACATGACCACAAAAATGATTTTATAATTGAAGATAATTTATAATTACTTTGAAATTTGGACTGATGTTGTTTCTAGTAAAAGCGAAGAGAATTTTTTTTTATGAATCTATAGTTATGAAAACACACTATAGGCATTTATTCTTTCAATTATCCCATATACATTCCATGTAAAATTGTGCAAAATTAGGGAATTGTTAAAAGTGCATGTCTGATTCTGGATTTAGTATTTCAAATGAATTTAAATGGGATTTTTTCGTTAAAAATCTTCAATTTTTTTATTATAAAGGGCCATTATAGTCTTTTAACAACATTTAAAAATTCTTAATCATGCTTGTGGGCCTTTTTAGGGATTTTTTTAAAAGTGCACGCCTAATTCTATACTTGGGTATATTAAATAGATTTAAACAAAATTCTCCCCATTTATTACTCACCTGACATAAGTTTAATGATGTGATTAACAATTAAAATTTTGATATTTATGTAAAATAAAATAAAATTTTTGAAAATTGAAAACAGTTTTTTTACTGATATTATTATAATAACTCATAAAATAATATCATAAATTGAAAGTTAGTTAAGAAAATTCCTCAAAAAGGGAAGATATTACTGTACAACAAAGAAAGAAGGCACCAATATCATACTCAGGGTGGGACCCGATTGAGGACTAAATTCGACCGCCTATGGTGGGCCACACACGAAGATGGAAAAGTGGAAAACGCAAATAAGTAAGACCTTGCGGCTTAAAGGGCCAGGGTGGGACCTACAGAGGCATGACATCACTTTCTCAGGTTGATTCCCTCATAACATCCTGATCCTAGCATCCTAATGGTTTTTTAGTAATTCATTTAAACTTAGGTACATCCAATGACATGAAAAGTTGAAAAAATATGTTACGTTTTAGACGCACCTTGACTTGAAGAAGTTAATTTTAAGGTTAAAATTAACCCCAAAAAAATATTCAGACAAAAATTGTTCCTAGAAAAAGTAAGACTATGAAAAAATTGCATCACAAAATGCAAGTACTTTAGACTGATAATATAACTTGGAAAAATACTTTACCATACCAAATAGATTACAATCCCAAAAAAATGAAGATATGGACCAAAAATTATAAATTTAATAAAAAAATTTAATTTTGAACTAACATAAAAATATTTAAAAGTCTAAATTAATATTATCCACCTAGTTTTTCACGAACTAACTATGAAAATCAAAGGAAAGGCAATTAATGATATTAGTGCCACACAAACATAATTAGCACCATCAATTGCAGTTCCAAGTCTTTTTCAAACTATAAGAGGTCATTTGGTTCGTTATAAATTAGGGAAAGGAAAAAAAAAAAATTGGATTTTCCATCCTACAGCAGCTGTTTGGTTCACCCTTTCCTAAGAAAACATTTTCCGACGATCGATGATATTCCTTCATCCATGTGAATATATTTTCCTTCCATTATTGGTAAGAATGCATTTTCCAACGGTGCTCAATTCCCAAATAACCCTTCGTTTTTGCTCTCATTGTTTTGGATTTTGCCATTGTTGTCTTCTTCGTCATTCTGTTTCAAACTCCACATATAGGAAATAAACACCCTCAACAAATTAACCCCCAATAGTAGACGGATTAAAATCATTGCAAAAATAAAGCTAGTTGGATAATTTAAATTTATTGTTGACCAATGAAAGGGAGTAAAAAGGAACAGTAAACTTGCATCTAAACTTTCGTTGAACAGAGAGTCAAAGAGATGAATAATAGAATCAAACTAAAAAAGGAAAAGGAGGTACTACCAAGCATATAGGGTGTTAGATAATTTAAATTTATTGTTCACCAATTAAAATCACTGCACTCTCTTGCTTTATAAATCCACTTGAAAAAAAAAAATGCTTCATTCCTTTTCCTTGTACGTCCTTCCGCCAAACCTTCACCATGCCGTCGATGGAACCGATGAACACTAATCCATCGAATCCCAGAACCAAAGCATTAATGACATCGTCGTGGGCCAGTGGTGGTGCTTGAGGATGCCATTGGAGAAGGACAGGGGCTTGGCGGCAATTTGGATTTGGGTCGATGTTTCACTATCATGGGTTGCGGCAGCCGAAAAGAGAAGAGAGAAAGAAAGTTGATGATCGAATCCCATATGCACACTTGAGCGTGCCCCATTTTTTTTTTTTTTTGGTCAAAGAGTGTGCTCGATCAAACCTGTGAAGGACCAGGTGAGGAGAACAAAGACACCTACAGAGAGCACGGCGAGACCAAAGGATATCTATTGTGGTACAACTGTGGCTTCACCATTAAACCCGAAAGCCAAGGCAAACAAAAATGTAAATTTAGTTTTTTAATAGTCCTTGAAATATTAACGATAAAAATGATTTTTTTTTTTATTTTTTTCCAACTAAACAAAAATTTTTCAATCCAACTATTTTCTTTTCTAATGTAAATCAAACACATCCACGTAAGATATTTTCTCTTTCATTCATTTCTTTTTATTTCCATTTCTTCCTATTCTTTGATCCAAGCAAGGCCTAGGAACTAATGATTATAGATGAAATAAACTTGATGAACTAATGGTTTTAAACTTCATGACAAAACGTAAACTATGAGAATAAATAATGATATTAACTCTATAAAAAAAAAAACTCATTTCAATTTTTTAATATAAGATAAAGCTGATTTTTTTTTGAAGAGATTAAAAAAACTGATTAAATTATTTTAAAGTTTTTTTTTTTTTTTTCAAACTAGTTTATTTTAAACTCATCCACAATTTATTTATTTGGGTTTTGGTTTTCTCATGTTACAAGAGAAAAAAAAGTTTCCTGCACATACATGAAATTGTGGGACCTAAATATACATATATAAATTAATATATGTATATGTGGGTCCTATTATTTCATGTATGTGTGAGATGAGAAAATATTTTTTATATTTATTTTGTTGAAATAATATTGGAAAAGTTGTTGCCGTCACTCACTCACTGTGCTCCCCTTTGATTCAAACAAAACAAAACGAAAGGATCTTCAGTCCTTCCACCTCATCACGCCGCTTTCTCCAGGTATCATATTTGACTTCTTAGGCTTTCCCCATCACATCATTGTGCGAACATTATTGTGTACTTGACAGGACAAGTTGAAAAATCACGAGCCGATCGCAAACACTGTTACCCCCTACGTCAGAAGGGAGAGAAGAGAAGTGAGGATGAGAGAGAGGGAGAGGGATGACGTGGATAGTTTTAGAGAACGTGCTAATCAAGTCGTTCCTTTCATTCCCCACTTTTATTTATTTATTTATTTTTGTATTATTTCCTTCCAAACACATGCAGCGTTGAGTTTACATTTGATGCTTATCTCTTTATGTGCTCATCCCTTTATTAGAGGGATGCATATATATTTTTATTTTTTTTATTTTTTATATATATTGTATTTATTTATATTTAAATTATATGCTATTTTTTTAAATTTTTTTGCCCCTAATATATCAAATTAATTAATTTTCATGATACTGGTGTTATACAAAAATATTACTGAATGCAGGATTGAAAACTAATTAATATGAGATACTGGGTACAAAAAATATTTTCAAAAGAAACATATAATTTAAATATAAATAAATACAATATATAAAAAAAATATGTTTATCCCTCTAATAAAAGGATGGACAGATAATGAACACATAAAGATAGACACCAATCGTGGACTTATGGAGCGTCTCACTCTCACATCCCCTTCCCTCCACCCGCCTACAATCACCTCCTTTCAATTTCAAACATGGGACCCACAGGTGCTGCACATATACCATTCCTTTTTTTTCTTTTTTTTCTCCTTATTTTTATGATTTTTTTTCCTGTAAAATAAAATATGTTAGAGGATTTTATTGAAGAAACACTTCCTATCTTAATTATTAAATTTTAAAAAATATATAAATAAATTTTATTTAATATATTCTCTCATCTGCACCTACTTTTTTCGAGCTTACATTGACTTAACTATAAGGAGGTATTTCATATATATTATAAATAAGAAGATATTTCAGTTTTTTTTTTCATATTTTTTCAGATTACGCCTACTCAATTTATAAATTTATAAATATTTTATATCTATTTTATTTATTTTAATGAAAAAGGAATAATTAAGAGCTAGCTTGATTAGGTAACAGAAGAAATTATAGCATAAAACCATATTGTGCAAGGTGTTGGATATGCTTAGTTTTGATGATGTCTTATATAGATGCCATTAGCAAGAGCAAAAAGCTTGTATCATATATATGATTAATTACTTTGTTCAATTATAGAGAATGATCTAGAGAGGAGATTGAAGAAAGAAGATTTTGACAAATATAATGAGAATATTAATATCCAAGTCTCTATGATCAAATGGACGTTGGAATGGCGCAATTCGGAATCAAAATAAGCAAGTTCAAAATTCAGAATGAATAGTACCGAGTTACTACAGTACCCGAGTTGCTACAGTGAACGAGTCGCTACAGTGCTCGCGTACTCAAGTATGGACTTCTGCTATAGTACTCGATCCTCACTTCATTCTCGCTATTACTCGAGTAAGACACATGATACTCGAGTAAGAAATGTGGTTCAGCGTACTCTGTTTCATGTTTCAACTGAGTGAGGTCTGGTAATTCAATGGTATCTCACAAACCAGGAATCGGTTTGAGGTGAAACCAATTTTGACTGAAAGTAGACTTCCAATGCGTCATCTTGGCCAAATTTCAACTCCAAAGAAGATCAGATGAGAGAGCTATGAATTTTTGAAGTTACCCCACCTGTTAACATCATGCAGCTGAACAAGGTTCAGTAATTTAGGTGTATCTCACAAACTACATATCGAAATGCGCTGAAATTGGTGGCATATGAAACTAGACTCAAATACCTTTCCAAAAACATAAAGATCACTGAAAACAAAGATCAAATGAGAGAGATATGATTTTTGGAAGTTTGGTGTCTGTTCAGAATTTTGGAACTGGCCTCAATCAAGTGATGAATTATGATTACTCTAGTTATACCAAGTGCTACTGCAGTAAAACACGTCCAGAGAAGAATTAAACATTTTATTACTGCAGTCATCCATGAATTACTGCAGTAATGCGAAGTCAAGAATAGTTGATCCCATCTTTACTCAAGTCACTAAGTGAGTTGCTGCAGTTCATCTCTTACAAAGAAGAAACTGAAATTTTCTTACTGCAGTCATCACCAAGGCTACTGCAGTAATTGTCAGACAGAAAGCAAATATCATTTCAATTACTGCAATCATCAACATGTCACTGGAGTAGATCAAAAACAAACAGGAAATAACTACATGCTTACTCCAGTAAGTTGTTTCTCACTCCAGTAATGTCGTGAAGCAAATCATTAATAGTACTCGAGGATGTCACTTATATACTCGAGTAACATCGGGAATTAGCTACTGGAAATTGGCGATACTCGAGTACACCATAAGTAATACTCGAGTAGAAGCAAGACAGAGACGATGCTGAATCACACAGAAGAATGATACTCGAGTAACTCCAATCTATGCTCGAGTAATGTCGAAATCCCAACTGCACTGAAAACGAAATACTCATCAACTGATACATTCTTACACAAGGACAGATGCTACTGCATAGAACTACTACATATCAAGATTCATCTACTCAAATAAACATCGTTCTAGAGCTTCTGCTATGATTTACTGAGATGATACTCGAGTATGAGAAATGGCTACTCAAGTAATATCGAGGATTGAGCATTCTGTTAAGTGATTGTGGAAGGATACTCGAGTACTCAGGAAGGCTACTCGAGTATGGCTATCAGCTGACACAAATCAACTCTGTTTTGAAATCACCATCTCCGGAAAATATGATCAAAATGGAAATTCCTGAAAAGCATTAAGAATCATTTCCTGAGTCAATTGCTGAGCTGGAAAGTTACAACGGCGGTATGGTGTACCGATTGTTTATGCCAGAAATGTTAAAGTCAGCGCCTTGAATGAAGGAATAGAACAGTCCAAATATTGCCTATCATGATAAAGACTCATCAAGCCGACAAACTATTCTTCAGACCAAGTTCAAATGCTGCCAACGACAAAGATTCATCGAGCTCATAAATTATACTTCAATTCAAAAGAATGTCGGCCACCTATGAAACTGTGCCTAATGGCTTGATGAGACGCAGCGGAGCACAGACGCTCCAATAGACATGAATGGCATGGGAGAATGTTTCACGGTTCAATAATTCCCTCCGCCACTCACAACGGACACATATTTGATCATTCTCATCGGACATATTCAAAATCCTCCAACGGTCAATTCCTCGCAACAGTCAAAAGGCGACTATCTATAAATTGCAAAGACTTCAAACCGGTGAAGGAGACGATTGATGATAGACGACAGATGATGATCGATGAAGCCAGTAAAATGATTTTCATCAATATGTCTTAGCCAATATACTCTCTGTTTCACAATGTTCATATAGTCTATCGTAGAGAGTGAAAACATTGACTATGCACTTCAGTGTTTATTTATACACTTCTGAGAGAGAGAAGATTTATCTGTAAACTTTACATTTGAGAGTTACTCGAGATTGGGTAATCTTGAGTAGGAAACAGATTGTAACCTTACGGTGTGTAAGGGGTAGTATCTCGGTAAGAGATTGTGAAGGCTGCACAAGTGCCCGACTAAACTTGTGAGATTGTAAAGGCTTTTCTCTTGTGCCCGGTTAAACAAGGAGATAGTGGATTGAAATCTTAGGAGGAGCCTGAGGATTGGACGTAGGTTAGGATTCGGCCGAACCAGGATAAATCACAGTTTGCATATTCTCTTCCCTAAACTCTTTTACTTCCAGCATACATTACTGTCATACAAATTGCTTTCTGTAAATTGCGAAAAGATTTTCAAAGTTCATAAGTTTTAATCGGACACCCAATTCACCCCCCTCTTGGGTGACAGCCAGATCCAACACAAGGTTGATATATATATATATATATATATATATATATATATATATATATATATATATGGATTTAAACCTCATGCCGCATAGTTTAATAATGGGTTAAAGCAATCCCACCCATATGGTATTCTCATGCCGGAGAGATATTGCTTTAAAAGGATACAATCAAATAATTAGAATAAAAACGGACAACATTTTGGTTTAAGTATATGTTAAATCCAAGTTATTAAAGTTAAACTTATCAACATTCATAATCTATCATATTTAATAGAGAAATTTCTATGAACTTCACATATGAAATGGATAAATAAATTATTAAAGTAGACTTCAAATTTATTAGAGAAAATTTCATTTAAAATATTAAAATCCAGAATCAGTCCTACACTTTTAACAAAATCCTAATAAAGTCTATAAGTCTGGTTAGAGATTATAGATGTGTGTCTTTCAAATAGATTCTAACGGGATTCTCCCAATTATTACTCACCTAACATATGTTTAATAATATGATTCACAATTAAAATTTTGATATTTATATAAAATAAATAAAAATTTTGAAAATTGAAAACAGTTTTTAACTGATATTATTATAATAACATATGATAATTATAAATTGAATGTTAGTTAAGAAAATTCCTCAAAAAAGGGAAGATATTACTATAAAGAGGAAAAAAAAAAAAAAGAAAACACCAATATCATAGTGGCATGTTGATGCAAAGTTTGAAAAGTCAAACAGTACATCCAAGGGCGGACAGAGGGGGGGCTAGGGGTGGCCCCGGCCCCCCCTAATTTTTTTTTTAAGAGTGTATATATAAGGAATATCATAATAATAAATTAATAATACACACACATAGTTACTTATTATTTCTTCTTCCCTTTGTTTGCTTTCATCAGTACTACTAATAATAATAAGGGAGAATTACACTTAGGTCCCAAGGACCAAAAATGATTACAACAAGGTCCCGTGCCAGAAAATAATTACAAAAAAGTCCCGAAGAATTCCTTGGGACTTTTTTATAATTAAATGAATCTGTATTTACAACTGAAAATGTCATAATTTACAACTCAAAATGCCATGATTTACAACAAAAACTCTCAATCAGTATTTACAACTCAAAATGCCATAATTTACATCTCAGAAATAATAACAATGTTGTTAAAATTGAGTTTCTATGTATAAATAGAAAGGCATGATAGAAATGTAAATCGTAGAAACGATATGAAACGTAAAGTTTTTATTAATTAAGGTCAAGTCCAAAATTTTATATATGTGTGTGTAAAAAATTACTACTTAAAATTCAATGAACGATTTCATATTTAAAAAATATAAGTTATATAACTATATAAAATATAAATTTAAAACCATAAAAAGAGTTTACCGCATTACACTACTGACTGAGTGAGAGATTGCGATGCCATGGGAGAGAGAAAAAAAAAACGATGAAGGAAATAAAAGATTGAGTGAGAAATTGGTGGCTTTAGGGCTTAGGCGCAGTGGAGAGTGAGAAAAGGATAACTATAAGAATAAATAAATCCAATAATTTGATATTTATAAAGGTATCCAAAAGGTAAAAATTAAATGATTCAAATTTGAGGAAAATTTCTGTTATTAAAAATTTAATAAGTTAGAATGACTTGATAATTTTTTGCACTTATAGAATACCAGTATTTTGTAAATTCATGTCTATTTCAATAATTTTTTTTTTTTTATCTAAACTTGTTTGTTAAATAATCATCTAAATCGGTTTCAGTTTTAAAAAAATAAACCATTTCTACCACTACGAATCCAAATAATAATCACATTTATAATCTAATTATTATCTTATCTTAAGTTTATAAAAATTAAATTGAAAAAAATATACACGTCTATCACAGCTCATCTAAACAACCACAAGGTATCAAATATGAACACTCTCACACTTCCTCTCCTTATTGATGTTAGAAGGGATAGAGGGGAAGGTGGAGACGATGAGAGAGATATGACAAGGATAGGTTTTCATTCCTCATTTCTTATTTTTTATCCTATTATTTCCTCCCAAAAGTTTTTAACGTGGGTGTGTTTAGTTTAAGGGGAGAGGATGAGAGAGGAACAATCCCTAAGAAGGATATTTACCAAAATGTCATTAATGAAAATAATATTCTTTTTTGTTGAGAGTATATTTTAATAATATTAAAAATTTTCCACAAACTATTTTATAAAAATAAGGAAAAAAAAAAATTCTCTTTCATCTTTTTCTCCATTCAAACCAAACATGGTGAACATTCAATTTTCCATGGGATCCACATGCTTCCCACCAAGGGCAAAATTAGGGGGCTAGGTTGCAACCCACACACATTCCCCCCCTCCTCTCTTACACACACAGGTTCTCCTCATGATCAATCACCAACCTTTTCAGGCTTTTGTTTCCATTTACTTCCTATTTTGTTGTTATTTTAATTTAATTACAGGAAATTTTCTGGTTCGAAACTTTGAATTATATTTAAAGAGGAAATCTCAAGGATTTTAAACATGCGAATGAATGAGAAAAATATAATATCCTCAATTATAAGACCCACATTTCAAATAGGATAAATATGATTTGAAACTTGAACATCGAAAATCAAAACGAAGACAAGGTTAATGCTAAAGATTGTTTCAAAAAAACCAAAAAAAAAAAAGATTTGTTGTATATTGCTTTACGCATCGAGTGAGCAGAGCTATATGCAGGGCGAAATCTCCCTTCCTCATAGGTGATTCTAATGTTGGATAGGGCGAGCCGTCTATTACCCTCATGCATTTACCTAGGCACCCATGAGTTAGGATGCCTCCTCTAACGCCTTGACCAACTCTAGAATTGAATCCTCTCCTTTTGGTGAGAGTGTTCAACCCTTTGCCAGTTGAGCCCAAGGACGAAGGGTGTGAGCAGAGCTATATGTTTCTCTTGAGAGTGGCTAAAAGAAAACAATCAGTCTTCCCAATTTTACGCCAAAATAGCGGTGTTTTGAATAAGTGGATGGCTGTGGATATTAGTAAAAGTGGATAATGTTAGCCGCTCCCGTTTCTTTTTTTTTTGTTGATAACAAGCCGCTCCCGTTTCTCTTCCCCTAATTCCTTCTCTCCCCAATTATTAATGTGGCTCTTCTATTAAAGGTAAGGTTGGGCTTAGTTATTTGGGCCCAAATTAAATTGGACTTATTTAAAAGACATGTTTATGTTTTGAAAATTTCTGTTTCCACAGCAAAATCTGCACGCCCCATCGAAGCCCATAAGTATTAAATATTATTAATAATGTGTGTGTGAGTGAGCGTGTGTAAAGCTTTTCTTGTTTTTTGGGCCAGTATGTGAAGCTTTTCTTGTTGGGCAATGTATCTTTTCCTTTTATATTCAAATTTTAAATAATAATAGTATTTCAATCTTCTTCACCTCTCATATTTACTATTTTTTTTTTCAAATATTTATATTAATTGTACTCATTAACGTTGGCAATCAAGTTAAAGGTGCTAGTTTCTAAAGAGTGATATTAACATTTTAAGAAAAACCACACATTATTTTTTCTTACAGATTACTAACTAAATTAAATTTTTAATTTATGTAAATTAGTTACTAACCTCTACATATTTAGAATTAGCACATATACTGTACCGCATTTTTGTTAAAGGCTAGTAACAATTGTTGTTGGTCAACAAATACTTGTAACAAATTAAATGAAACCAAAGAGGTCCAGTTGTGAATTATGGACATGAACAAAACAGATAGCATAAAGTGGGGATGGAATATAATTGTCTAAAAGGCCAACAAAATTGAAACCAGTGGATGCTTTTAACTCTTAGTTTCTTGTAAACAAAATTGGAATCAGATTAAGACTTTCCAGGAAAATGAATTGGCTTAAAGAAAGTCAAGTGAGCCCCATATAAATAGATTTGTAATACGTCACCAAGCTCTTAACTTTATCACTAGCAACCTTATGTCACTAGCAACTTTCACCTTTTTATTTAAAGGTTGTAAAAGAGTGTGTAAGTGCGGCTAGTGGGATTGGATACGTACGTCACTCATTTATCTTTTTCCAACCTATCTTTGAAAGTGGAAACAGACAATGTTATAAGTATACGAACGTTTAAAATATATTATATAATTAAGGTTTTAAACGACATTTTTTGACCGACATGGGAAAGGACTCTCACATTTTAGGTATATCTAGTCAAAATTAACGTTTGGTTTCCAACGCAAACAAGTTACAGTAAAAGAGGTTTATGTATAAATGTGTCCTGTGGCTGTAAATTCACCCTCATAGTTGTCGTTATGGGTATTGAGAAGTTTTATTAGATTTAATGTTGTCCTAATATTTTTAAATTATAGCAATGTCACCTTAACCATTATCTATATTAAATTTAACAGTTATTTAATTGGTCAAATATGATGAGTTAAAAGGTCTACATGTACTTAATTTTTTTTGGTTAGGGTGTAAATTTATTTTAAAATTTTTTATTTAAGAGTATGAACGATATCAGAAAGTTTTTTTTTTCCCAATATTACCTTAAAAGTTTTAAAACCGTAGACATACTACCAATTAAAGGACGTCAGTTTTGAAACTACAATAAGTTTATTTGAATAAATGAACTCTTTCGTGGGATCTAGACATCACCAACTCAGGTCATTAAAGTTATTCTTTTGCAGGAGGAATGATGTTGGGGTTCTTAATTGATAAAACTCCCCGCCGTTTTTACAGGTAATTTTCTTTATCTTGGAGCTAGCTCTTAATATATATCATTCTTATCTTATTTATAAGTAATTTTTTTACCAAACAATTTGATCATATTTATAAATCAATTCTATCAATGAAAATTGAGAGAGAAGAAAGATTTGAAATATACTAATTTATAAATAAAAACAATGTTAAAAATTTATCTCATAATCTTTGAGTTGACTACCTCTCATTGATATTTGTGACTTAGTTAAAAAAGACTAGAGTGGTAAATAATTTTTTTCTTATGTCCCAAAATTTAAACAACTTTTTCTTTTCCATTCCTATTAAATACATACTTTTATATTAATTATTTCTCACTCACCACTAATTCTCCTTTATTACTTATTCTTTCTCATATTTCTTACTCATTCTCTTTCATATACTTTTTTTTTTTAAATAAATAGGGGCATATTTGGGACAAATATAATATTTTTTGACACATATATTATTTTTAACTAATATTAACCATCAATTTCTTTTATGCAAGTTACTTATAATAATGATTGATGGAGTAATAAACTAGACTTGGGATTTGTTAGGCACTTTAGTGTCAGCAGATTAGGAGCTTTAATGGCATGAGTCAACAATAGTTTGGTACCACATGGGAGTAAGCAAACATAGATCTGTTTTCATTTTCCTTCGTATAATTTCTTGTCTCTACTCAATTGTTTGGAGGCTTTTATGTGATTATATGTTCTTTGTTCTCCCGAGAATTACAATCAGAGTCCTGCAAGAGGTTAATTGTTCCAAAGAATAAGGCGCCACATATACACGGGTAGATGCTTAATGTCAGCAAGTCTTGTATAACTTTATTACTAGCAACTTTACGTCACTGAACCTTTAACTAATTTTAAAATAACAAATCATAGCCATTATTCAAAGATTGCCAGTGCAGGATATGTGCGGCCGGCGAGATGGGATACGTCACTCATCTCCCATTTTCCCTTCTCTCTCTCTTCTCACACACACACACACACGTTCACATTCATAAAATAATAATAATTAGTGAAGAAATAAGTAGTTGCGTTACAACGCATAGCCCAGGCTATTTCCAATGACATTTGAGGAAGTTGAACCCTTTGATGAATTTGCATTGTCATTATCATGATTGGAGGCAAATGTGGAACCATATCCAATGCAATCTCCCATGTTTTTGTTTTCCCTAGAATAAGAAGAACTTGCCATCCTGCATTACCAAATAATCGACTCACTTTCTAATGAAAAAGTTGAACTGCAAAGTGCATTCTATATGAAGAACTAAATGTAGTGTATGTGTGTGTGTGTGTCATAATTTAACATGCATGACTTGCAAGTTTAACAATTATTAAATGATGAATTCCAATAAGAAGGTGGAAAAAGACTTGCCCGGGCAAGTCCTGGTGCAAACCACCCAAAATCCGACCGTCTTAAAAACCTGCCCGGACCCTCCAACCATGTGCCTTGGGGTTAGAAAGTGAGTGGGCAACCTCAAAATATTTCATTAATAAAAAGAAGATTGAAAAATTAATAACCCAGCCTCCTGGGCAGCTGATACGTACAAAGATTACATAGCAGAGAATAAAGAACAAGACCAGAAACATCACACTAAGGACACAAAAGGAATGGAACACATACACACAAACATATAATTCTCACTTAGTTTGAGAGATGAAGTGAGAGAAATTCCATATAATTCTCTATATTTATATTTTTTCAAATGATAAAGGAGAAGCATTTTTAGTCACTTGTTGGTGGGAGGCAGACTCCCGTAGCCCAGCAAGTCTCCAATGACGAGTTTAATTTGATGCTGCCCTCTGAGGAGTTTGATCCCTTTGATGAATTATTATTATTATTATTCTCAGATTCAGAGACATATGTACGTCCATATCCCACATAATCTCCCATCACCTTACTTTTTAAATAAGGTATCCAAAAGGTAAAAAAATTAAATAATAAATTTGAGGAAAAATTAGGAAAAATTCTCTTTTAAAAAAATTAATTAGTAGGAATGATTTGATAATTTTTTATACATATAGAATACCAATATTTTTGTAAATTCATGTCTATTTCAATAATTTTGTTATCTAAATTTAATTTTTAAATAATTGTCTAAATCAATTTTAGTTTGAAAAAAAAACACTTCTATCATTATCCATTTAAACATTAATCATATTTATAATCTCACTACAAAAAATAATATGATTTGTAGCCGTTAATCAGTAGTAGTAAAAAAAAACCGCTACTAAATCATGTATTTGTAGCAGTTTTATCCCAAACCGCAATAAATTCGTAGCGGAGAATTGACGCCAAAGCGCGGATGCAATGATATTTGTAGTGGTTATTTCCAAATAAATCACTACAAATGTGGCGTGCAATGGCGCAAATATTTGTGCCGGTTAGTTTGTCGCAGTTTCTCCGGAAAACCACTACTATTGTGGCGCAAGAGTTGGTGCCAAATGGCGTGAACTCTTTGTTGCGGTTACCTGAAAATAAACGCTACAAGATAGCGAAATAGCACATTTTTATCATGGTTAACGAAAAACTGAAGCATGGACCGTGACAAAGACTATTATTTGGTAGTGGTTATGCCCATAACTGCTACTAATATTTAACCTATATATAGTCACATGTCCGTACATCACAACAATTATAAAATACACACTACAAAAAAATTGGTTTCTTGCGACAGAAAAATTCCGTCACAAAATTTCAATTTTCCGTCGCAAAATAGGATTGTAACGGAATTCGTCTGTCGCAAAAAAGGCCTCGCAATTGCGACGGAAATTTGAATTTCCGTCGCAATTTGTGACGGAATTTTGTGTCCGTTGCAAATTTCAAAATTTGCGACGGAAAAAATTCCGTCGCAAAATAAAAAAAAAATTTAAAAAAATAAAAAAAATATTTATATAATAAAAAAAATTAATTTTATTAAAAAATATATAAAATTGCATGAAAATATATATAAAAAATCTTAAAAAATATATAAAAATGATCCTATATATCTATTTCTTTCCACTGCATACTCACAACCCATGTCCTCATCTTTCTCTTGTAGCAAACTATATACATATACATAGTCATACCCACATCCAACACATGTACAGACAACACACACATAATAGGGAACACACAGTAAAATATATACATACAAAACATACATAAAAACTAAATCATATACTCTATACAAGCATGATTCATTTTTTAGATGGGGAAGGGGAAGTTGAAGAACAAAGAAGAAAGTGAAGAAGAATGAAAGAAAGAAAAACGGGGAAGGGGAAGAAGAAGAAGAAAGCAATAAAAAATGAAAGCAATGAAAATAAGCTACTAACCTGGGGAAGAAGAAGAAGCAACATTGAGATTCCACGTGACTGAAAAAGAAGAACAAGAAAGCAATGAAAAACGAAAGAAAACGAAGGGAAGAAATGAAGAACGAAGGGAATAAATGAAGAATGAGAGAGAATTAGGGGAGGAGGAATTTATTTTTCTAACGAAATTTTGCGACGGAATTTATTTTCCGTCGCAAATTTGAAAAATTTTGTGACGGGATTTATTTTTCGTCGCAAAAAGGCAAAATTTTGCGAGGGAAAAAAAATTCCATCACAAAATTTTGCGTTTCGCCTTTTTGCGACGGAATTTGAATTCCGTCACAAAAATCCCACCTTTTGCGACGGAATTTAAATTCCGTCGCAAAATTTCAAAATTTTGCGACAGAAAATATTCCGTCGCAAATTCACTATTTTCTAGTAGTGACAGAGAACTCATCGAATCCGGCTTTAACTAAATGAACAACCTCAGTTTAGTAATCAAAGACAGGAAAATAGCTAGAGCACTAATCTCTTATCTTGAGAAATGAGTGTCGTAGATATGTGCTTGTCTCATCCATGAAGCCAGAGGTAGTTATTCAGTTACAACCCAATTTGGTTTTTTCTCTGATGTGAAGACTTCTATTATTATAAAAATCGTCTAACAAGCGACCAAAGGTTGGGTTTTCATTATAGCCACATTTCTTTCTGTAAAATATCTCTAATCAAAATGAGCCAGAGTCTTTACAGGGAGATCAGTGGCTACATTAAATTTCAATCTTCATGGGCATGTTAGACTATTTTTAGTATACTTATCAGAAAGATTTTTTTAACCAAACTAATTGGTTTATTAGTTAAAGTAATAGACTAATAAACCAAATAGTTTGGATTTCTTTTGCCAAAAAATAGTAGCGGTTTTACAGAATAACTGCTATAAAATGTTAACATTTTGTAGCAGTTTTTTTGGGTAACTGCAACTGAATATGAAAGGTCAAACATTTTGTAGTGGTTACATCAAATAACCGCTACAAAAAATTGAAATGTCTGTCAACTTGTAGCAGTTTTGGTAACTACTGCAAGTTTTTACAAAGACTGAGGTAAATTGATAGCAGTTTCTTTTAACCTTAACAAGATGTGTATTTTTGTAGCGGTTTTTCAAAATAACCGCTACAAAATGGCGCGCTATTAACAGCGGTTGCCCTTACGCTACTGTTCATTTCTCAACGCTTTTGACTTTGGTTTTCTTCTCTGTACAGTAAAAAATATTATTATGGTTAACAGAGACAAAGGAAAGGGGTTTGACGAGGTAAGGCTACACTGAGAGGAAGTAGCAGTAGACGGGACCATGCGAGAGGGCGTAGGCCAATAAATCTCCCTCCACCCCCTTAGACGTGGAGTGAGTTTGAGGACCTATTCTCCGATGAACCAATCCCAGGCGAGGAGACCCTAGAGATTGTAGGTGGAGAACAAGGCACCACTCTTTTGATCAACGACTTTGATGAACATGAAGAGATTGAGTTAAACCTTCCTGCAAGCGAGGCGCAATAGTTTATCGACCAGGAGAATGAGCAGGACCAAGGGGACCCTCAACCATCGTCTTCACGTTCCACCGGATTTGTCGTGGATTTCGAAGGTAAATGTAATTAGTTTTTTGAGAAAATTTAAATATAATTTTCTTGCATTTAATTAAATTATATTTAAAAGCAATAAAAACATATTTTTTTTAATTGTGGAAATACACATGGGAACATTAGCAAGAGGACGCTGGATGTTGCCGGGGTCACTTTGTTGCAGGGGTCTTGTGTAGTCGTCCCCTGGAACATGGACACGGACTAGCTGATCGCCAACGGTGGTCAACTGTTCAACCGATTCTTGTCTGAATTTGGCTGGAATTGGGCATGGTTCCCGATCTACTTCAAGTATTAGAGGCACGTTACGGTCAAGAACAAGGACAAAGCATTTACTGACATTGTTCAGGAAAGTTATGTTGCTTTATTTAATTTTACATGTAATATGTATAATTGTGGTTTGTCTATTTAGTTAGTTGTTTATTTATTTTATTATTAGTTAATTAATTAGTATTTATATTATGATATAGAAAAAGTTTAACGTGGGAAGCCAGACGAAGAGGTATGCTCTGCTGGAGATAGGGGATGGATGGAAGAAACGAAGGAATCGTTTGTACACTCAGAGGAATGGGGATAGGACGGTTCCTCTACAACAGCTGATTGAGAATGTCCCAGACGGCGTGGACCCTAATGACTGGGCAGCTTTTGTTCAGTATAGGAGGAGTGCAAATGTACATGTATGTTTTCAATTAATTATGGTTTAAATTTTCTGTAAATGAATTTTGTTTAAATGTAGTTTAAAAATATAAATATAGTTTAAATTAATTTACAATTGAGATTAATATAGTTTCACAAGATTAATTTCATTGCAGGCTCTGTCCCAGAGGAACACCAGGAGCCAGGCACACCAGATGGTCCATCACATGCCATGATCCAAGATGCTTGCCATGACCTAGAGTGATATGGTATGTTGAAATTTAAGTTAATTTGAGGTTTAAAAGATTGATTGTTCCATTTTTAAAATAACAAAGTTTTTATTCTTTTAATTCTTGCAGCAAGCGAAGGCACAGGAGGAGAACCATCAAATGAACTATGGGGAGCTCTTCACACGCACCCATAAACATCGTGATGGGACATTGACCTCTGAAGTGGCAGAGGAGATCATAGTAAGTTAGAAAAAATTATTGATATAGTTAATTTAATATATTCAAATTCAATTAAATTGTTTCATTAACGTTTGTTGAAATCTGAGTGTCAAGCTCAGATTGAGCAAACCACGGCAAAGTTGCGACCTTTCTAAACCTCAGAGTCACAGGGGTCTGTGGACCCTACGACCCCATTAAAAGTTGTTGTGAGCCCAGTCGAGCATCCTAGCCATGTTAAGAGTATGGGCCTAGGCGCAAGGCCCAACATTGTGTATGGTAAGTCCTCCACCTTTGAGGCCGGAACCTCCAGCTCCAGACGTATGCCACCACTAGAAGGGTTGGAGGCGATGATTGCCGAGCGGGTTGCCGCCTTAGTTGCTGAGCAGGTGGCCACCTTGGAGGCTACACAAGCGGCGGAGAGGGCTCGAATTGTGGTAGAGTAGGCTGCTAGGGAGAGGCGCATTCAAGACAGGATCGACCGTTGGTATGCTTCTTAGAAGCATAATTGGGATGCTTGTACCGGTGCCCTGACAGAGTTGTTACCTCACAGGAACTTTTCACCTTCCCAGCCTCCTTCATTCATCCACGAGAATCCCCCCCACCTGCATATTGTTTCTGCTGCTGATGATGATGATGAGGGCATTGTTATCTCTGCTCCTGCACACGTCCCTACTTAGATAGGACCTGATCATCAGGCTCCTGATTGTTAGTTTTTATATTCACAGACATATTGTTATTTAAAATGTTTTTTTCTCTTTTTATGATATTTGGTTTGTTGGATTATAATTTAAATACTTAGATTTCATTTATTCTAGTTTATAAATACTTATTTCCATTTACATTAGTTTATTAATGTTACTTATAATATATAATTATATTTACATAAAATAGGTATTGTAAATAAAATAATAAAAATAATATATAACAAATAAAAATTAATTTTTATTTAATAATTTGTTGTTGTTATCACTATAAATTTCATTTTTGTAAATATTTTCTTTAAAAAAAAATTAAATATTGATTAAAAAAAGAATAAATACATTTTGTAGCGGTTACACGACCATAACCGCTACAACTGTAACATTAAATACCATTTGTAGCGGTTACTTGATAAGAACCACTACAAGTGTCCAACCTTTTGTAGCAGTTTCTATAGTGGTTACAGAACCACAACAAATATTCGGCGGGATCGATTCAGTTAAAATTTCAAACTGAAGAATTGTCCAACGGCTTACATTTTGTAGCGATTGATATAGTAGTTATACAACTGCTACTAATATCTGGAGGGATATATTCAGTTTGAATTGCAATGTATTTGTAGCGGTTGTTTAACCGCTACAAGTGGAATTTGTTATTTGCAGCGTTCGGTGTAGTGATTTCTAACTGCTACAATTGATATGACGTTACATTTAATAGATCTCAAGTCATTTGAAGAGAATTAAACATTCTATCCTAGTTGTGTATTCTATCCTAGATTTGTTTACTAAATATGGATAAGTCATGGATCAAGTTGCCGCGCAATTCTCCCACATATGTAGTAGGATTGGAAAATTTCTTAGATTTCGTCTTCTCTCACTCTAGCGTTAATGGGAAGATCGTGTTTCTCTGTTGTTGATGCAAGTTTAAGAAGTGGCAAATACGAGAGGGTGCTATGGAGCATCTTCTTGTCAAGCCTTTCTTGGTTGAATATACATTTTGGGGAGTTCATGGTGAGAAACATGGTATGCGATATAGGGATCATCTTCCTCAAAGCACACAAGTAGGAAATCAAGTAGCTTAAGATGATCCAGTTAATGAAGCTATTTCCAATGCTTTTGGTGTTCAAGACAACAATTTCATGATAGAAGTTTAGGGTGCAAAACTTGTTTTCCTTAGGAATGAAATAGCTCGGGAATTTTTCAGCCTCATGGATGAGAGTGATCATCTGTTGCATCAAGGTTGTCGGAAATACTCCAAATTATCTTTCTTGATCAAGCTGTACCATATCAAGTGCTTGTGTGGGATCACTAATAAGGCAATGTCGATGTTGCTAGAATTGCTATGAGATGCTTTCCCTGACACAGATATTCCCACAAACTTCTACGAGGCCAAGAAGGTAATTAACAGATTAGGCTTGAACTACAAAAAGATCGATGCTTGCCCTAACGATTGTATACTTTATTGGGGAGAGGATGCTCGTAGGGAGACTTGTAAGAATTGTCACACTTTGAGGTTGAGGACTGTAGGGAAGGGGAAAAAGCAGAAGAAGAAACCTGCAAAGATTCTTATGTAGTTTCCTTTAAAACCTTATTTACAAGATTGTTTATGTCATCCAGGATAGTTGAGCATATGAGGTGGCATGAAGTTTACAAGAATGAAGATGGTAAACTCAGACATCCACGGGATGCTCAAGCATATAAAGTGTTTGACTCACAATTTCCAGATTTTTGGCGGATCCTATAAATATTCGTCTCGCTTTGGCGACCGATTGTTTTAATCCGTTTGGGAATCTCAGCACAAGCTATAGTATTTGGCCAGTTGTCTTGATCTCCTACAACTTGCCCCCTAGATGTGTATGAAACAAAGCTCATACATTATATCTATGATCATTCTAGGCAAAAAGGCACTGAGAAATGACATTGATGTGTATCTCCAACCGCTTATCGCGAAGTTGGTTGATTTCTGGAATGTAGGGGTTGAGACATACGACTCGTATGACAAGACACTTTCCAACTTGTGTGCGGCCTTGATGTGGACGATTAGTGACTTTCTTGGCCTGGGAACATTATCCGGGTGGAATGTGCATATTGACCTTTGCTTGTCTAGCTTGCAATTTTGACTCTGACTTAGTATGCCTTCCCCACAGTCGTAAGTGGTGCTTCATGGGTCATTGGTGGTTTCTCGATGGTACACACAAGTTTAGGTTGCAACGCAATTGCTTCAATGGGCAATAGGAAAAAATAGGACCTCCTCAAATTTTATTTGGTGAAGATATCATAGAGCGGATTCATGATGTTGTATTTGAGTTTGGAAAAAGAGAAGATCAAGCAAAGGCCAGTACAAAGACCACCAAGGCTTCTGGTTCTGCGCCCCAACAATGGTAAAAGATAAGCATCTTCTTCACTCTTCCTATTGGAAAGATAATTTGCTTTGACACAGTTTGAATGTCATGCACATTGAGAAAAATGTATGCGACAATGTGTTATACACGATTCTAAATGAACCAGGCAAGTCTAAAGATCATCTTCAGGTGATGAAAGATTTATAGGAGATGGGAGTTCATGGAGACACGTGGTTGGATGAGCATAAGAGTTTTAAGTCGGCAAAATTCACCTTGACAAAACCAAATAAGGAAATCTTCCTCGTGACTTTAAAGAAAATAAAAGTTACAAACGAGTACTCAAGCAACATTTTGAGATTTGTTGACGTGCAGGCTCGAAACGTTACTGGGCTGAAGAGTCATGACTCACATATGCTTATCCAACAGTTACTTCCACTTGCCATCAAAGATATGTTGTCTCTTGATGTGTTGATCGTTTTGGTTGAGCTGTGTTCTTTCTTTCGGAAGTTGTGTTCCAAGGTTTTGATTGTGGAGGAGCTCGACCAGCTGCAACAGAAAATCATTCTTACGCTGTTCATTTGGAGATGATCTTTCCTCCGTCCTTTTTCACAGTCATGGTTCACCTGATACTACACCTTGTTCACGAAACAAAGCTTGTTGACCCAGTTCACTACCGATAGATGTATCCTATTGAGAGGTACTCATTTAAAATTAATTACTTTACAATTACTACCTAGTCATACATTTCAACATTAATGTCTCAACATTTTTCATTCATTACTTTATAGGTTTCTTGGGAAACTAAAATCTTATGTGAGGAATAAGGCGTGGCCTGAAGGTTAAATTGTAGAAAGTTATATTGGGGATAAGGTATTGTATTTTTATTCCAGGTACTTTGATGACATTGAGACATCATTCAACCGACTGCCTCATGTGGCCGATTGTCTAGAACTAGGGCCAAAGTCATCAGCAACAGAGTTGTCAATCTCTCATGTTGGTAAACTAGCTGGCGGAAATGAGAACTTCAAAGTAATGACACTTCATAAGCTTCAAGCATATAGACATGTCCTGATTAATTACACTAAAGTTGAACCATACCTTCAGTAAGGATTGCGCACATATATATGTGATCATTTATATTTCCTAACATTTTGTACTCACATTTCATTGTTTTCTTCGCATATTTAATTGCAGGGAATTTAGGAGTTATGTCGGGCGTCAACTAAGGATCCGTACACAGAGATCATCCGAGATATATAGAAAGGTACACAGAGAATTTCTGGGTTGGTTTAGGAGGAGAATAAGGAATTACCATAACCCACACTCGCTAGAATTCTTAGCTCTCACACTCGGCTTGCTTGACCACGCCCAAAGATTTACGGCATACAATGTCAACAGTTTCAAGTTTTGCACCATTTCACGAGATCAGGGATTGCTAACCCAAGACTCGGGTGTATATGGCATGTTTGGGTCGAGGAGTTATGCGAGCAGCAGGGACAAGAACATGTAGTTTGGTGATGTCCCGTATTATGGAAAGCTACTTGATGTGGTCAAGATAAATTACCAAGGCTGTTTCACAGTGATCCTGTTCAAGTGTTTCACAGAGGCATATGGATTGACATATGCTGGTTCACTTAAAGCCCCGTGACCTTTACGACATGGGCGATGCTGATAACGTCTCCTACGAGAGTGAGCCGTTGCAGCCCGCTAGCTTCGAGAACTTCTTCCCCGATGGCTATGACAATTTATCTATAGTTTGGATTACGCTTTATAAAATAATAAGATTTAAATAAAGTTTTATTTGTGTTCAAACATATTCAACTCACAAGTGGCGTTTTATCCATTTTTTTTTTTGTAGGGATGGTGATGAAGATTGAGAGGAAAAATTAAAATTATGCCTACAATTTAATATGTAACCTTTTATATATTTTTTTAAAAAAACTTATTTGTAGCTTTTTTTTTTTGCCCAAAAAAACATATGAAATATTTTTTAACTTATTTGTAGCGGTTATAAACTACTACAAAATAACATAAAACCGCGACTTTGACTGCTACTAATATTAAATGATACAAAAAGTGCAACGTCAACCGCTATAAAATAGGTAAGCAGATATCAATATATAAACACCTCCACCAAACCACATTTAATATGCTTCACTTTCATTTTCTAACACATTTTTTCCTTGTTGTCTCTCAAATTTCTACATTTTCTCAAAGAGATTAACTATTTCAAGAAGGTAAGTGTTGTTCGACTGGATCAAATACAATGATTATCGCAATATTTATTTTTTTCTTCTACATTTGTGATTCTGATTCTTCTTAATTAAAAATCTTATGATTTTTTTAAAAAATTTCTTTCCACTTTTACTCACATTTTTTCATTTACTTTCACACACATTATTCTATCTACCTTCACACACAATATTTAATTTAATTTTACACACATTATTTTTAATATTAAATATTATTTAAATTAACCTATAATAAACTATACATATACAATAAATATATATAATCAATTATCACATTTTAATAATTATGAAAATATTGATAATGATTAATTATAAATATTATTGATAATTTTTTTATAAAATATAAATTATTTAAATATTTATTTTAAATCACGATAGAGAATTTTTTTTTTCTTTTTATGAAGTTGTAGTGGTTTACTTAACGGCTACAAATATGAATAAAAAAATTTCAGAAAAAATGACTGGATATTTTGTAGCAATTACAAAACGCTACAAATAACAAACTTAGAAATGGTGGGAAAATATTTTGCTGCGGGAATATGTTGTAGTGGTTTCCAACCACTACAAATAACAACATTGCAAATGGAGGGAAAATATTTTCTGCATAAAATGGCGGGTATATTTTGTAGCGGTTGTAAAACCGCTATAAATATGAAATAAATTCAAACTGACGGTAAAATCATTTTTCCCTCAAATAATGGTAGGAACCTTTTATCACGGTTAATTAACTGGTACGACATAACGAATTTGTACAAAATTAGTAGCGGTTTTACAACCGCTACAATAGTTCACCCTGTGGCGGTTTATCTAACTGCTACTATTATATGACGTTGACGTCCGGTCAGACTCAGATAGTGGCAGTTATGTTTAACTGCTACAGTTTTAGTAGTGGTTATGGAGTATCTAGTATTAGTTTTTTTTAACTGCTACAAATTGTTTTCCCATGGTAGATTTTATAGCGGTTTTCGGAACCGCTACGAATGGCGTTTGTAGCGGTCAGAATCGCTACAAATTGACCTTTTTTTTGTAGTGTCTAATTATTATCTTATTTTAAATTTGTAAAAAAAAATTAAAGAAAATATATACTTCTATCATAGCTAATCTAAACTGTCACAAGGTATCAAATATGAATACTCTCACACTTCCTCTCCTTATTGATGTTAAAAGGGATAAGGGAAGGTAGAGAGGATGAGAGAGCGATGACATGGATAGGTTTTCATTCTTCACTTCTTATTTCTCATTATATTATTCCCTCTTAAGAGTTTCCAGCATGGGACCTACATACCTCCCACCTCTCCCATTCCCTACGTTCAATTTCCCATGGGACTAACACTCTTCCCACCAGAGGTTAGGGGGCTAGGGTTGTGACCTGTTAGTTTTCAATGTGTTTTGATGATAACTAGCAATTGTAAACTTGATATGAAGTTTGTTTTTAGCAATATGAAAATCTCACTGTCAAAGGCAAACTCGAGATTGGGTATGTAAACTCGAGTTTGAGGGTTGACAGAAAGTTGCTTACTTCTGCGAAGAAAGCTAAACTCGAGTGTACTTGGACTAACTCGAGTCTGAGGAGTTACAGAAAGCAATCAGAAATTTTCACAACGAGCCAAACTCCAGTTTGCAAAACCAAACCTGAAGTCTGGAAGATACAGAGAGCACTCAGAATCCCAAGCAAGCCAAACTCGAGTCTGGATTCCTAAACTCCAGTCTAGACCAAACAGAAAGATTTGAATAGTTTCAGTTCAAACATAAACTCGAGTCTGTCATTGTAAACTCGAGTTTAGGACAAATAGAGAAACACTCGAATTTCTACCATCTTTCCAAAACTCCAGTCTGTCTCCTAAACTCCAGTCTGGAAAATCAGGAACTTAGGCTTGTTCTTGAAACATAGACCCAAACTCGAGTCAGTCACTAATTGACTCGAGTCTAGGAGCAGGATCAAAATTCCATGCCAAGTCCAAAGCCCGATAGTTCTCTCTATAAAAGCCAAACTCGAGTTAGCTTTTACAGACTGCAAGTTTAGACCTCTAATAAACGGACATGCTGTCTGGATGAACCCCAAACTCGAGTCTGGGAGAACAAACTCGAGTTTGCATCGGGGATTTTGAAAAATCAAATGATGTTGATCTGCGAAATCTTAATGGGTCTTCCTGAAATTATTTCATGATATGATATTATTGTTTCTAATGTCCTTGATGAAGTTTTGAGTGTTTTTCAGATAAGGTTTAGCCAAGATCAAGGTGAGATCAAGATCCAAGATAAATGCATTAAATAACGAACCTAGAACAGGGCTGATCCTTCTCCCTTATCCCAGATGTTCAGCTCAGACCGTTGTAACTCATAAGAATCATCTCAAACGGTCAAATTAAGTTAAAGGAATGACTAAAAATCTGGAAGACATTCTGCAACAACTAAATTCCAAGATTCCAGCTAAGAATTCAAAGAACAGAGCAAAATATGCTACTGCCATTTTACCAGAATTGCAGCTGAACATTAGAGAAAGAATTGCAACGGCTAGCTTATCCATTCAGTCTATAAGAGGCTGTGAAAACTCAAAGCAACACACACACAACGAAGCTATCTTGATTATACTTTGAAAGTTGAGTCTGTATTGTTATTTTCAACCTGTTCTTCAGTGTTCAGTGTTTATCCTTATCTACTATTTTGAGAGTTTGTAAATTTTTGAAAGCATTTGTTTGTGAGAACTCAAGGTTGTGGAACTTGTGAGTTGGGTTGTTCAATCACAAAGTGTAAGGGGGAGCAAGTCCTAGGGAAACACCCAGAAGGTATCTGGGGACTGGACGTAGGTCAAGGTTGAGACCGAACCAGTATAAATTCTGTGTATCTAAGCTTTTCTTTTTCTACTCTTTTATTATCCATTTCTTAAGCTTCATTTTTAAGAGTTGAAAAGAATTTTTAAAATCCCCAATTCACCCCCCTCTTGGTGATTTCTTCCACTTTCATGACCCACACACTTCGCACCTCTCCTCTCTTATGCATATATAACTACAGGTTCTCCTCATAATCAATCACTAACCTTTTTAGTCTTTTGTTTCCATTTACTACCTATTGTGTTATTATTTTAATTTAATTATAGGCAAATTTCTGGTTTGAAACTTTGAATTATATTTAAAGAGGAAATCTCAAGTATTTTAAACATGCAAATGAATGGGAAAAAAAAACATAACATCCTCAATTAGAAGACCCACCTTTTTACACTACAAAAAAGGTCAATTCGTAGCGGTTAAAATGACATATTTATAATGGTTAAAGCCGCTACAAATGCTATTTGTAGCGGTTCAGTCCACCATGGCAAACATATTTATAGCAGTTCTGAAAAACTAATACTACATACTCTGTAACTGCTACTTTAACCGTAGTGGTTAACCACAACCACCGCTATCTGAGGCTGAACTGACATCAACGTGATACATTAATAGTGGTTAGATAAACCGCTATAGAGTGTACTATTGTAGTGGTTATTGAACTGCTACTAATTTTGTACAAATTCGTTATGTCGTAGTGGTTACATAACCGTGACAAAAGGTTCCCGCCATTATTTTGGAAAAATGTTTTTACCATCAGTTTGAATTCTTTTCATAGGTTTAACAATTTTAAACCGCTACAATATATTTCTGCCATTTTTTTTTGAAAAAAATGTTTTCTTACTACTTTCAATTTTACTATTTATTCAGTCATTTTTTCTAACAATTTTTTAGTTCATTTTTGTAGTGAATAGTAAACCACTACAACTTCATAAAAGAAAACAAATTAATTTTTTCTCAATTTTTATTAAAATTAAATATTTAAATAATTTATATTTTATCAATAATATTTATAATTTATCATTATCAATATTTCAATCATTATTAAATATTTTATTATCAATAATATATATTTTAGTGAAATAATGATATTAAAATATTATATATATATATATATATATATATATATATATATATATATATTATAGGTATAGTTTATTGTAGGTTGATTTAAATAATATTTAATAATAAAAATAAGGGTTAAGGTTCAATTTTACACATGCGCTTTACCCCTAGAAGCACCCAGCACCACGTGCTTTTTTCTAGACAAAAATACACATGGTTACGTTTTAGGAGCAAAAATACCACAGCTGTTAGTTGACCGTTAAGCATGGTGAAATTACCATTTTGCCCTTAGTTTAAAATAATGAAAAAAAAACCTAAAATACCCCCTATTGTCGGCCACCCCAGCCGCCACCCCATTGCCAAAGACCACCTCTGACGACTTTTTTTTTTAGAAAACACCTGCTTTGGCTCTAGACAATTATCTACACGAGGTGATTAGTTGAATGATGTCTAAATGTCATCAAAGTACCCAGAACAAAAATACAAGACTTCATCCTTAATATAACCTTCTACAATTGAACCTTTAGGCCACACTTTATTCCTAATGTAAGATTTCAGTTTCCCAAGAAACCTATAAAGTAATGACTGAAAAATGTTGAGAAATTAATGATGAAATGTGTGACTAGGTAGTAATCCTAAAGTAATTAATTTTAAATGAGTACCTCTCTATAGGATACATCCATCGGTAGTGAACTAGGCAAGCAAACTTTGTTTTGTGAACAAGGTGTACTATCAGGTAAACCATGACTGTTAAAAAGGATGGAAGAAAGATCATCTCCAAATGACACAACGTAAGAATGATTTTCTGTTGCAACCAGTTGAGCTCCTCCACAATCAAAACCTTGGAACGCAACTTCCTGAAGAAAGAACAGAGCTTGACCAAAACGACCGATACATAGAGAGGTAGAGTATCTTTGATTGCCATCGAAAGTAACTATTGCATAAGCACATGTGAGTCATGACTCTTCAACCTAGTAACCTTTCGAACATGCACGTCAACACATCGTAAAATGTTGCTTGAATACCCATCTGGAACTTTTATTTTCTTTAAAGTCGTGAGGAATATTTCTTTATTCGGTTTTATCAGGGTGAATTTCGCCGGCAGAAATTTGTCATACTTATCCGGCCACGCATATTCATGAACTCCCATCTCCCATAAATCTTTCCTTACCTGGTTTGTTTAGAATCATGTACAACACATTGTCACACACATTTTTCTCAATGTGCAAGACATCCAGATTGTATGGAGTAAATTATCTTTTGAATCTGGAAGAGTGAAGAAGATGCTTATCTCCCGCCATTGCTGGGACGTAGAACCAGAAGCCTTGGCAATCTTTGTTCTGGCATTTGCTGGATCATCTATTTTTCCATGCTCAAATTCAACATCATGAATTTGCTCTATGATTTGTTTACCGAATAAAATCTGAGGAGGTCTTCTTTTTTCTTGTTGTCCATTGAAGCGATTGCGTTGCAACTTAAACCTATGTGTACCATCGAGAAACCTCCGATAACCCATGAAGCACCACTTACGATTGTGGGGAAGGCGTACTAAGTCAAAGTCAAAATTGTGCATATTCCACCCGAATAATGTTCCTAGGCCAGGAAAGTCACTAATCGTTCACATCAAGGGCCGCATGCAAGCTGAACAATGTCTTGTCATGCAAGTTATACATCTTGACCCTTACATTCCACAACTCAACCAACTCCACGGTAAGTAGTTGGGAGAACATGGTCTGAAGGTTCCAACTAGTGCTTTTTTTTTGTATCGAGTACCTGACAAACTTTAGCTTAAATTAAAACTAATTAAAGATGTTATTGTGCAAGAAACTACTATTTAGTTGACGCTGGATACACAAACAATGATGGATTCCTTACACCTTATAGTAGGCAGCGTTACCACCTTAATGAGTGAAGACCAGGACACCAACTCCAGAGCCTAGCTGAATATTTTAACATGTGACATTCATGTGCTAGTAACATCATTGAAAGATGCTTTGGTATTCTGAAGTTAAGATGGGCCATCCTCCAATTTCCTTCATCCTATTTGATAAAGATTTAGAACAGATATATTGTGGCATTTTGCCTGCTCCATAACCTTATTCGAAGATCAACTATGCTTGACCAATTAGATGAACAATTGGACTCATTGTGACACACCTACTGGACTCGCCCTTCCGGGTGGTGGGTAGTGCGATCCTTTACTTATATTTAATTTTAACTTATTGTTCCCAGGTTAATTTATGTCTTGTATCAGAGTATAAGCAGCAGAGCACACACTAGATTGGGTAATAATATACTGATAGAAATACATGGAAATATAAACTTTACCCCAAAGGGTTATAATAAACAGTCATCCGGATAATGATGTCTGACAAGCCAAAATAAAATACGACAATCATTTGATAAACACAATAAACGTCCAAAAGAAAAACCATCAACATCCATCATCACTCTAGTCCTGCTTCAGAGCCTTACCACGGTCTCCCTGCTCCGCTTTGGATGAACTGCCAATTAACTTAAGAGGGGCTGGGATTCAGAAATTGAATCCCAGAGTAATCATTAATCTCTCATAAAATGTATAACAATTCATGTAAGAAAAACCAATAAACATGCAAATCACATAACATTCAAAATCATGCACACAGCCAAATCTGGAAGTAGCAGTCCTAATAGCATACATCATAGACTGCCGGGCACGGCACACAGCAAAGCCCTTATTACACACAGCATGTTCCGATTTCAAAGAACTCGAAAATAAATGTCAACCAAATGTATACAATATACATGGTAAACATACATACGCAAGTCACACAGAGTATATGAGGATTAAGGTTACTACCTGGATGTCAACTATAGATAAAAATAATTTCTCGGGCGTAGATGATCACAATCAACCTAAAATAATAATAAAATATAAATATAGTTAATTCCTCCTCAATAAATATTTTCTTTGATGATTTATAATAAGCCCAATTAATGTGTCCATAATCATTAATTCCCTTTTCTTATTAGGGAATTTAATATGAGCTTATATTCCTCTTATTTTCGTCATTTTCAGAATTTTCCAACAAATAGTAGCTGATCTTCAACAATTCATAATTTAATCTATAAAAATCCTTTTGAGTTGTTTCCAAAGCCTAAATGACCCTTAATATGTCTATTACCAACCAAAAATATTATCTTGAGCCAACCATAAACGAAAATCCGTTTATATCTCAAAATATCACTGCTGTCCGAAATTAAGTTCAGAATCGAAGGATCATTTTTAAAAATTCATTTCTCCTTAACCAGAGCCCAGAAAAATACCCATTATACATCAAATTAAAGCTCTGGAAGTCCTCTAACTAACTGAAAATTTCCATATTTTAATTTTACTCGAGTCATTCCCAGATTTCAAAAATATGATCACTGCCCGTAAAAACGCTACAGTGGTGTTCCTGAATTTTGACTCAACTTCCAAAAATTGTATCTAGAGCTACAGACCCCCGTTTGAGGTCAACTAAAGCTTATTTCGAAGATTAAGGAGAGTACTATCTCCTGTAAAATTTTCATAGAAAAAACACTAAGGTTTACTATGGTTTTGATCCATTTAAAAATCGTTGTCCCGCAGAAAATCCTGCACGTGAACAGTCACGTTGCTACAGTAACGTGTGCACTGTTCCTTTACGATTTTACTGTAGCAGCTGATAAAAGACTCTGTTTTGACCGAGAAAAACAGAGGAAAAACACACCAACACCGTTTCTATTATTCCTTTTAGCCTAAACAGACCCAACGTGTAGCAACTTATCAACCCTATGTATATATATATACACATCAGTGAGATCATCATGAACCAGAAAATAACATGCGAGCTAAACCATAAACTGAAACTTCCAACGCTGAAAGCTAAGGTACAGCTACACAAGTAAGAGCTTACCTTGTATGGACTTTAAGCTTTCATGCACGTTCGGACTGACTCTCTTATTCTTCCTCCGATGCTCACTCTCAGTCTCTCGTCTCAAACTATGATCTGGTCTCTCACTCTCGCTCTCTCAATCTCTCACATTCTCAGCCTCTTAGTTCTGCCAGCCTCGGTCTCGTCTCAGTGGTTTTTTGTGACTGGCATGTTTTATCCGAAATGAATGAGAGAGAAGAAAGAATATATGAGAGCGAAATGATTCAGCGTACGTGTAAATATAACGCTGAGTTCAAGAGAAAAGAACACTGTCTCCTTGCACTATCAGACTTGAAGACGTGGCGAGTCATGCATCAAACAGTTGTTTTTCACGCTGGCAACTTTCCTTCACTCTTGATTCATCTCTCTCCCTCTCGATTTTCTATATGCAGCAACGAACTGAAATGAATAATACGCAAAGTATGGGTGGGTAAATATCTGGCGTGAGAGGGAGGAATAAGGGTGCATGAGGTGTCTGAATATGGGAGTGAGAGAGGTAGTGGAACATGGAATCTGTATATGAACGCAGAAAACAATCGCATATGGGTTCTGTTTTACTGAGAATGCAGAAAATAGTGGAGCATAAACTGAAACAAAACAAGAAAAATATGACGCTGCTGCAAGCAGGAGGGAGACCGAGGATCATGGCGCTGAAACACAGAAATAACGGATTACGGGTTGCTATTCGAATTTGGCGCTGCATGAAATGGTGACTTGTCTTACAATGCATGAGACATATGTATGCTGTGTCTCTCACTCTGCTTCTTCGGGCTTTCAGGACGGCTGAATTGGGTAATAAATGAAAGAATGATTCATCTGTGTTTTTGGGCCGACAAATCAAAGAAGGACGGAAGGAATAATGGGCTTAATTCATTTGATGATTCACTTTTGGGCCAAATGAGATCATGCAGAGAGTATAAGTGGAGTTTTATAATGTGGGCTGAATAAGACTTATTATACGGGCCAAAGAAATCAAAATAAGAAGGGGTAGTATTTGTATTTGTTGGAGTTTGTTAACAATCATCTTGTTTAGGCTGAATGGATAATTGGTTTCGTTAGCTGATCACTTAATAGAGAAAATGAATATGGCTACAAGAATAATAATATCCCTTGCAATTACTTATTCTCCCATATATTCATGGAAATTAGGCCTTACTTCCGATAATTATTTTGGACCATTCATTTTCATAATTAACTTCTATGATGGTTATTTCCAAATATTAAAATTTAATGTGGTTAAGGCCAATTTTCCCACAATTCATCTCATATTATAATGAATTCTCATATTCCAAATTCTTGAGATGTTACACTCATTCAAACCCCCAAACCCAAGTCAAGAAATTCCTTTAATTTTTACAACGGAAAAATCAGCTGCTTGGAATAATTTTAAGGACAATTTGGCTAATGTCATTTATAATGCTTATTTGGCTCATAAATGTTGATTACCATTATCATTACTATATTATTTGATAAACATCGTCTGTAAAATGTTTGTTTGTTTACAGTGAAATAAAATGACATTGTGAATGTGTGTTTAATCCAGTTAAATTGTTAGTAATGTATTTAATTCGTTGAGATGGACTAACTAATTTCTATTTATGTAGTGGTAGATGGAAGACTAACAAAAGCAGAAGTTCCATATGTGGACAGCTGACGAAGATAAACTACTAGTGGAATGCCTTGTGCAACTTAGGACGTAACGGAGGTTCTTGGCGGATAATGGGTTCAAGCTAGGCTTCGCCAACCGATTAGAAGCAATGATCATGGAGCACCAACCTAATTCCAAAATCAAAGGAAATCCCCATATGTTATCCTGCATAAAAACAATGAAAGTCATGTGGCACGTCATTTATGGCATGGTGTATAGGACGAACACGTCTGATTTATTTTCGGATGTAGAGAGACAATGATTTATTGTGGACAAGGAAGTGTGGGATGACAAGGTTAGTGAGGTTTTCCATTTCTCTACATTAATTTCCAAACAATTGTAATTACAATTGATACGATCGCACTACTTGTGTTGTAGGTGCACAAGAAGGCTGGAGCATGCCAAAATAAGTGTCTACCCCACTTTCAGGATCTGTGTTTTGTTTGGTACAAAAATAGGGCCGTGGGTGAGACTTGTAAATCCCCAAAAGGCATGATAGAAGAAATTCATAACGAACAAGAAGTCACCACTAAGTCGCTAATATATCTAGATTATGTGGCTACCCTTGAGTTTCACATCCCACCAAGTGGTAATTATGTGAATGGAGATGGCGGTAAGTGTTCTGGTAGTGGAAGTAAGCGGAGGAAATTGGGGAAGAGTGATAGCATTGCAGACGTTTTGAGGTAAACAGTATCCTCCTTGATTCCACAATTGAGAAAGTTTTTGACCACCTCGGAGCACGCTTATCACGGGAAGCACATCACGCCAAGATGGAAGTCAAGGAAACAAATCTATTCCATCAGTTGATGGAAGTTCTTGGACTCACCGTTGAAGAACTCACCACATCTTACATTAAGATTATTTTATCTCAACAATTCGTTTGAGAAGATTCTGACACCATTCAAGCCATCTTAGATACGTGTATTGTTGAGAAGTTAGTTCTAGTTGTATTTTCTACACTTTTGGATAGTCTGTTAAATTTTTTTGGATTCTTTTTGATAAGTTTTATTTGGTGGGTTAGTTTTGTTAACCACATCAAAGATTATATTTGTAAAGGCAATTAATCAATCAATGTGTGATTGCAATTAATAGACAAAATCATGTATATAACCACTACTATATATAAATTATACAAGTCCTCGTTGTAAAGCACATAATATTACCTTGGTTTCTTTTCTTCTCTATGATCCCCCTATCCCCTGTTTAAACTACTTAAAACATAGTTTAGCAGAAGATGCCAATATATGTGATAAACAGGAGTGTGAAATGGAATACTCAAGTGAGATAGAGCAAGTTCCTCAAAAGCCAATTACCTCGTTGTGTGCACTCTAGTGTCAAAATGCGTTACTCCAGTGTGCTCCATTTTTTTTTTTTTTCATAAATGGAGGTGGAACTAGGGGGCGATGGAGCACACTCAAGTATGCATATGGTATACTTGAGTGTACACTCAAGTGTGCCATATGCACACTTGAGTGTACACTCAAGTGTGCCATATGCACACTTGAGTGTGCTCCATTTTTTTTTCATAAATGGAGGCTGGTGGGGGAGCTTACTCGAGTGTGTTCCATTTTGTTTTTTCAAAAAATGGAGGTTGGAACTTTTTTTTGGGGGGGGGGGGGGGTGGAGCACACGTGAGTGTGTATATAACACACTTAAGTGTACACTTGAGTGTGCTCCATTTTTTTTTGTTAGGTAAAAGAAACCTACAAAAGAGCTGAGGAGCAAACAAAAATGTAAATTTAATTTTTTTTAATAGCCCTTGAAATGTTAAGGGTAAAAATGTAATTTTTCCTTATTTTCCTATTTATTTTCTTCCAACCAAACAAAACTTTTCCAATCCAACCATTTTCTTTTTCAGTGTGAACCAAACGCGTCCATGTAAAATATTTTCCCTTCCATTCCTTTTTTTTTTTTTATAATTTCCATATCTTCCTGTTCTTTGATTCAAACGGGGCCTTAATTGTTTCTCTCCCCAATTATTAAGGAAAAATTCTATTGAACTACCACTTAAATTTATAAAATCTCTAGAAATCCACTTAATTTGTTAAAAGATTGAGAATACATATGGGGCAATGAGGGAAATATGAATTGGGGTGAATTTACCCTTTCGCCTTTAGTTTTTAAATAAATTAAAAAAGAAAAAAAGACCCTTGCCAAAGGGCCACCATGACCATCCGTTAGATGGCCTGCAACCGCTGGCAACTTGGGCTCTAACCACTGGCAGCCTAAGATCCGACAAAAGTTTAGGTGGGGTTCCCCCCTTCATGGGGGCCATATAGCCCAACCACTGGCCTAATGTGGACTCAACTTTTTCAGGCTTTTGTTTCCATTTACTACCTATTTTATTATTATTTTAATTTAATTACAGGCAATTCTCTAGTTTGAAACTTTGAATTATATTTAAAGAGGAAATCTCAAGGATTTTAAACACCCGAATGAATGAAAAAAAATATAATATCCTCAATTATAAGACCCATATTTTAAATAGGATAAATATGATTTGAAATTTGAACCTCTAAAATCAAAATGAAAACAAGGTTAATGCCAAAGATTGTTTTAACAAAAAAGGAAAAAAAAAAAAATCATTGCATACTGCTTTATGCAGCGAGCGAGCAGAGGCTATATGTTTCCCTTCCCTTCCCTTAATTCCTTTTCCTTATGATGGAAATATGTCAAGCCAAGTTAGGTTTTGGCTAAATAGGCCTCAGCCTATAATGAGAGAAATAGACCTAAGTCTGGGCATGAGTCTAAAAGCTTGTATCTTTTTAAACTCATGCATGAACTTTCATAAGGCTTGGTCGGGTCTGAAGCCATTTTAAAGGCCTACTTACAATATAGGCCTTTAAAAAGAGCTTATATTGTAGGTCTTAAAAGTCATAATTAACTAATATAAGAATAGGTGTAGTACTATGATTAACTAATTATACTTGAAATTAGAATATAAAAATGAAAAAAATTAAATATTGTGTTATTTATATGATATAAATAAATATAATTATATTTATGTAATGCGTAAACAGGTCATGACTGAAGGCTTACAAACTAGGTCTTAAAAAAAAGGCCTATCTTATTTGCACATTAAAACCTTTAAATAGGCATTGACCTGACATTTTCAACAAAAAAATCAGGCCATACTAGGCCCTAAACAAATCTGGCCGTAGGGTGCCCAATAGGGGTCTGGCTTCTTTCAACCCTAACTTCTCTCCCCAATTATTAATGTGGCACTTCTACTAAAGGCAAGGTTGGACTCAGTTATTTAGGCCCAAATTAAATTGGACTTATTTAAAAGACATGTCTATGTTTAGAAAATTATCGAAGCTCATAAGTATTAAATATTATTAATAATGTGTGTGTAAAGCTTTTCTTGTTAGGCCACGTATCTTTTCTTTTCGTATTCAAATTTTTAAATAAACCCTCGTTCTTGGATTCAACTGGTGTGAGGGTCGGTCTTCCTCACCTTTAGGGAGGGGATTCGATCCCTACATTGGTCAAGGCGTTGGGAGAGGCATCCTAGGGATCTAGGAAGCAATGGTAACGCTGGTAGAGGTGGAGGCATGTGTACTCTCTGGCCAGTATCCCTTATGGACTGGGCTCCAAGCGCCGTGCCTTTGGACTGTGGGTGAGCCCGACCCCTTTCCTAAAATTTTCCTATAAAAAAAGTTTAAATAATAATAAATATTATTATAAAAAAATTTAATCCTAAATAATAATAATATTTCAATCTTCTTCACCTCTCATATTTACTATTTTTTTTTCAAATATTTATATTAATTGTACACACTAAAATTGGCAATCAAGTTAAGGGTGGTAGTTTCTAAAGAATGATACTAACATAGTAAGAAAAACAACACATTATTTTTCTTGTAGATTACTGATTAAATTAAATTTATGTAAATTAGTTATCTAACCTCTACACAGTGGCGGAGCTAGCATTTTTTATTTGTGTTCGCACAATTAGTGAGGGTGATTCGGGGGTTAAAGAAAATTTTAAGTACATTAAAAAAACAAAAGAATATAAACAAAAAAGAAAAAAAAAAGAAAATTCCACAACATATTATATATATGATATTCCACAACACTCGATTCTATCAATTCCATTTTAATGTAATGTATAAACTTGAAAATATTGTAATATGTTTTGTTTCTCCCCGTCTACTATAAGAGAAAACAATTATGTTTCATTAAAACTTGAAATAGATTTAACCAATAAATTGTTGGTTGAAATAGTAAGTTGCATCATCCCATAATAAGAAGAGCATAAATTTGAATATTGACAAGCACATTTATTGCAAGAATTCAAAACCTTTTGTTGGAATGAATTTAACTAGCAAACTAGCCATGCTACTGTAAAGAAGAGAACACAAATTTAAATCTTAAAAAGCGCATTTGTTAGGAGAGGTGAAAACACTTTACACTTTACACTGTAAAATCTTGAAGAGAAAAAAAAATTGTAATGGATTTTTGAACTCTTGGAGTTTAGCGTAAATCATAATAACTATTAATTATTAATCAAATAGGCCATGGTCCTAAAATATATAACAATAAAAAATAACATCAATCACCCCCCAACATATGCATTGAAATAAAAACTCTAACATAGCATCCATATCTACTCAAGCAACTAAAACACTCAAGCAATTTTGGTTTTTTTTTTCATTTATTTAAAGAAAAAAAAAAAGCTCAAAGTTTATGAACTGTGGATCCGCCACTGCCTCTACATATTTGGAATTGGCAAATAGATTGTGTACCATATTTTTCTTAAATAGTCGTAACAATTTTTTTTTGGTCAACAAATACTTGTAACATATTAAATGAAACCAAAGAGGTGACGTTGTGAATTATGGACATGAACAAAACAGATAGCATAAAGTGGGGATGGAATATAATTGTCTAAAAGGCCAACAAAAGTAAAAAAAATTGGAATCGGATTAAGACTTTCCAGGAAAATAAAGAAAGTAAAGTGCCCCGTATAAATAGATTTGTAATACGTCACCAAACTCTTAACTTTATCACTAACAAACTTGTGTCACAATTGAACCTTTTATTTAAATAATGACAAATCATAGCCATATTATTAAGATTGTGAAGCGGTATTTATGTTCGGCTAGTGGGATTGGATACGTACGTCACCCACTTATATTTTTTCAACCTATCTTGGAAAGTGGAAACACGCAATGTTCAAGTATACGAACGTTTTAAATATATTCTATAATTAAGGTTTTAAACCACATTTTTTTACCGACATGGGAAAAAGCTTTCACATTTTAGGTATATCTAGTCAAAATTAAAGTTTGATTTCCAAAGCAAACAAGCTGTAGTAAAAGAGGTCCTTGTATAAATGTGTCTTATGACGTGTGATAAAAGTTAGGATTAAGATGTAAATTTATGTTGAGAATTTTAATTATGGGTATTTAGAAGTTTTTTGGGGTTTAATGTCATCCTAATGTTTCCAAATCACAGCAATGTCACCCTGACCATTATCTAGATTAAATTTAACCATTATTTTTGCAAATATCATGAGTTAAAGGTCTATATATACTTAATTTCTTTTGTTAAGGTACTATCTTATTCTGAAATTTTTTATTTAAAAGCATTAGATATCATAAAGCTTTATATATATATATATATATATATATATATATATATATATATTCAATATTACTTTAAAAGTTTTGAAATAATATAAATACTCCCATATAATTAAAGGACGTGAATTTCGACAATGGAATAGGTTTATTTGAAAGTATGAACTCTTACGTAGGATCAAGACATCACCAACTCAGGCTATTAAATTGTTCATCTGTCATTAAAACCCCAACTATTACTAATCACAACTCTGATCCAGCGCATTTCTTGCCAAAAGAAAAACTCTTCGTACGCCTTTTTTTTTTTTTTTTTTTCTTTTAAATTTGTTACCTATTTGCAAGTGATCAAACTGACGATTGCGTAGAAAAAGTTGTTCTTTTGCTGGAGGAATGATGTTGGGGTTCTTTTTAACAATTCTCCCCGGCCATTTTTATAAGTAATTTTCTTTTTCTTGGAGTTAGCCCTTAATATAAACAACTCTTCTTGCATGTCAAAATTTAAACTTCTTTTTGTTTTTATTTTTGTTAAATATATATCTTTATATTAATCATATCTCAATCACTGCTAATTTTCCTTTATTTAATAATTTATTGCTTATTCTCCGTCATATTTTTTACATTTCTCTTTCCTATAATTTTTTTTTTCATAAATAGAGGTATATTTAGAAGAAATATGATATTTCTTACATATTTATTGTTTTTAACTAATGTAAATCGTCAGTTCGTTTTGCTCAATTAAGGAAAAAGTTAAGGACCGGGTGGAGATGACAAGAGATTGTCGATCACTCATAAAATAACAAAGTTAACAAAATATTTGCAGTATAGTGTAACCTGAATCATTTCCCAATGAATTGACAGTAGGTTCAATTCGTAACAGTAAAATTGTAACATCCCAATTTTCAAAAGCGGAATAAATTTTTCATCATTTCAAATCATCACAGTAGAGCATTTGAGCGGAAGAGTAACTGATACTTATATTTCAAAATGCCATAAGTCTGTCTGGATACAATAGCGGTATAGTAACCGCGTGGCTCAAAAGTGAAGTAAATAACAAAAGGAAGGCTTCCGCCGGAACGTCAAAATGAAATCTTTAGCCGGGTCTCTAAGCATGCTGCTTTCCCCTCTCCTCCGTCCTTGGTTCTCTTGACCCTGATGCTATGTTAAGAGCTGAAGTCCCATGCATACGGACCCCAGGTAACGGTTAACCTCATGCTTACATACACAAAATGTGGATGACATATACCACAACATCAACAACATATACAAACAATCCATCACAATCAATGCATATATATCGCTCCCAGCATGCAACCGTATCGCTCCCAGCATATAGACATATCGCTCCCAGCATTTAGACATATCGCTCCCAGCATATGGACATATCGCCCCCAGCATTACAGATACCCTCTAACCTTTATATGCATTTCACAGTATAAACACTCTATACATACAACACACATATCACATATATGCATAACATAAACATCAGAGTTAGTGTTACAGTACGCGAATGTACCTTCGTTGGCGTTATACGATATTTCTGGCGGAATACGGTGCGATAGTTGGTCAGAACGTATTCAGGGATATCCTATAAGGATAATATCACATGTATTCAATTACTAATATCATAACATTCATTTTAATCACAAATGACCATTTTACCCCTAACCTCTGAAATCGGCGAAATTTCGCCAGAACTTTAACATATCTCTTGCTCCAACATATTTTTCAAAATAAATATCATATCTATCCTAAAACATGATATCTAAAATATACTGGGAGATTAAAGATCAAAACAACATCTATCCTAAAACTCTAAGAACTACCGAACTAAAGACTAAGGACTGAAGAACTTACTCAGGACTCTGCTACAACTTTCTCCAGAGCTCTTTCTTCCTTCTCTACTCTAGAATTTCGAAATTTGCAAGAGGAATTGGTGAGAAAATGAAGGAGAATGGAAGGCAAATAGAAAAAGGCAATGGCAATTTGGTAATTCCTTTGAACTTTGTCTGATCAGTTTCTGGCCATTAGATCGCACTTCTTGAAGGTGGCAAGATCTTGGCCTTACACCTCTCAAGGATGATGTCATCCCTGTTGCATCATCCAGTCTTATGTCATCTTTCTTTATCAGGTAAAATTCCTGGTTCGGTATCCTGATCACGAAATTTCGTAAAATCTTAAAATTCCGCGAACAAGACGCTGAAGGTCTTTTCTTCCTCTTTGAGAATACTGAATTCTCCTAATCTTATATTCTTATTGAGGACATTTCGTTGCCTACCGAAAATCCTCAGTAATCGCTACCGGGTACAGAAATAACGTTGGCCGGCGCCAACTTCGAGACAAAAATTCACTGATTAATATTATATTCTGGTTTTTCCTAACCTGTCCCCAGATTCTTGCATTTGAATTATTTTCTATCGGTTCTCATTTCCATTATCTGTTTACTCCTTATTATTATAACATTATCTATTTAACACATGCTTAAATTTATATTATTATTATATGATAAAAATCAAACTTCATCCTTATCTCCCTCCCTAAATTCAGCCAACACACAAATATACATATTATATATATATATATATATATATATATATATATATATATAAATTTTTTTTTTACTCAATTATCTTGCACTTATTTCCCCCAAAATTTTCCTATTGGTCCATAACTAATTACTTGGATTTAGGCTTTCATAAATTCTTGAAAAATCCTAAGCCATTGACCTTTACTTTTTAAGACTACATCTTAACCATTATTATTTATTTAATTAACCCAAAAATAATTACTTATATTCACTTCATTTTTTCATGTTTCCTAAATTTCTATAATCTTATAAAATTCCTGAAAATTTCTTAATTAATCCCTTAATAATTTCTAATAATTTTCTTAATTAAAACTAATTATTTTCTCACAACAATTTTACTGACATTGGTAATTTATGCGCCATACATAATATTAAAAATCATGAGGCAACTTATGTTCCCCAAAATAATATCAAATTTTAACTCATTATCTTCCAAGGAAAATAATCCCATAAATTACCTAAATTAGAGACAACATACTTTCTAATTTTTAATAAATATTTAGTTGCCTCTTAGGATTTTATCATAATTTTCTCAGGGTATTTAATAACCCATAAATATTTTAGGGACCTATTTGCATATTATTTAATCTTAGGACAAATTGTCCTAATAATAAGATAAATTCAATACAAGGTGTTTGAGACCTCATATTCACCTATTTCCAATAGGTATTATTTACTAAATTATGATACTTATCCTAAGTAGGATTTTTAGGATATTACAAAAATAATGGAACAGTAGATGATTTGGGGGGAGTTTTTCAAATTACAATATAACGAACTTAAAACAGAAATTGTAAAGGAAAACGAAATTAACTAGACTAAAATGAGTAACCCAAAACCAGGGATTCCAGAACCTTCATCAAACGAAAATAGTACACTGAACTCGTGATAGATTTTTGGACAAACTGAAATCTCTGTGTTTATCCAAAAATTCCCTCAACTGAACAATCCTCTAGAATGTATTTGAAACAGCGGCGTGTCACTGAGCGATCGCACAATGATCACTTAAATCCAGTTTGAATTGTGTCCTTGGGATGAATTGATCTAGGTTTTTAATCAAAAACCCAATCCAAATCCAGAATAGAATCTGATAAAAGAAAGTAGAAACAAGTTTAGACGTTACCGATTAAGTGCGAGTCCTCTGGAATATGGAATCCCTAATCTATAGATTAATCAGAGAAGTTTAGCCAAGCATGTATGGGGAAAAACAATGAAGAACAGATGAAGAACATTTTAGAGAATTTTTAAAGTCTATGTTTGATCTCTAAAAGTCTAAAGAACATAAATAACAATCTATTTGTAGCCACCATCTGACCTAACCTAAAAATGACAAAATGAAATAGGGCTCCAAGTCATAAAACATTTAGCCTAAAAGAAATAGACTAAAATAATAAATGAGCCTTTACAAAATTCGGGTCCAAATAAAAATCTAGAAAAACGTCTCTAACTTTGGTCCATGTTTGACCATCCTTTTGTCCGAATTTTCCTTCTGAGTCTTCATAATATTTGTAGCTCTTTGAAATCTAAAATATCAGACAAAAATGAGGCTAATCCGACGTTTGTTTCAAAAATTATGGTTAAAATAGTGAAGCATTGTAAATCTGGAATTTTATCATGAAAATGAATCAAATCCAAATAAAAGCCCAAAACCCAAATAAGTATTAAAGCCCATTATTTATTAGCTAACAATCCTAAATTTATTACCCAAGAGATACAAATAAGTGTGTAAAATATTCAATTATCAAATTCCCCCACACTTATCCTTTTGCACTCCTGAACAAAATCAAAGACTTCACAAAACAATATAGGGTTCTGGGGCATCTCATACCCACGGGAAATACTCCCTGCCCTCTGACAGTTATCACAAGACTTACAAACACATATGGGAATCATGAAATAGAGAATGCCAAAATAAACCATAGTCTAACACTTTTCTAGCCGTTCTTTGTAGTCCAAAGTGACCACCACAAGCAGAAACATGACAAAAGGGCAAGATAGAATCAAACTCATGATCAGGCACACATCTCCTAATTACTTGGTCACTACAAAATCTCCACAAATAAGGGTCATCCCAAACATAATATTTAGACCCAATTTGCAATTTTAGAGTTTGGGCTCTAGTGGAATCCACAAGTAAAACTATAGCAACCAAATAATTAACCAAATCAGCATACTATGGAATCTAAACTTGAAGCTGAAGAAGTAGCTCATCAAGAAAATCATCCTGAATAGGAGAGGGGTGAGAGGGAGAATGAGAAATGTGACTCAAGTAATCAGCTATCCAGTTTTGTACTCCACTTCTATCTCTAATCTCAACATCAAATTCTTGGAGCAATAACATCCACGGAATGAGTTGGGGCTTAGCATCTGCCTTTTTCAAAAGAAACTTCAATGCAACATGGTCAGAGTAAATAATAACTCTACTAGCTAACATATATGATCTAAACTTATCAAAGGCAAACACTATATCTAACAATTCCTTCTCAGTGGTGGTGTCATTAGACTGGGCAAAATCCAAGGTCTTGGATGCATATGCAATGACATGAGAGGCTTTGTTAACCCGCTGAGCCAAGATAGCACCAGCAACATAGTTCGAGGCATCACACATAAACTCAGATGGAAGAAGACAATCCGGTGTTTGGATCATAGGGGTTGAGTCAAGCACCGCTTCACATGATTGAAGGCCAACTTGCACTTATCATCAAATACAAAGTCGATGTCCTTGTGTAAAAGGTTGGATAAAGGTCAGGCAATCTTACTGAAATCCTAAATAAATCTTCGATAGAAACCTTCATGACCAAGAAAAGAACGAACTTCCCGCACAAATGTGGGGTAAGGCAAAGCAGTAATAACATCAATCTTAGTAGGATCTACCTCAATACCCTTATTAGACACTATATGCCCCAAAATTATCCCTGACTTAACCATAAAGAGACATTTCTCAATATTCAGCACAAGATTGGACTCTATGTGTTAGTTCTCTATGGGTTTTGATGATAACAATCAATTGAGAAATCAAGATTGAAGAGTTGTCTCAAGAAAGCAGAAACTCGCTAAAAGAGACAATACTCGAGTTTCAGTAGGAAAACTCGAGTATTGAAATTTCAAAGAAAAGCTCAATGCATTTGACTTAGGTCAATACCGCAGTATTCAGATGAATACTTGAGTAACAGAGAGCATCGCAAGTTTTCTATCAAGGAAAACTCGAGTATTGACATGAATACTCGAGTTTAGGCCTATGAGACTCTTCAAACAATTTTAACTGGAAATATAAAACCTTGGTTTGGAAAACCATAGTTTTGAAAACTAAAGTTTGGAATTTGAAAAGACAGTTTTCCAATTTGGCTCCAAAATTTAAATGTTTTCTTTTTCAAATGAAAACTTGAGTATTACATTGGAATACTCAAGTATTGGGCTATGGAAAGAGGTTCTTAAAATTAAATCAGTTATAAACGTCAGTATTAAGAACCACAGTTTTGAAAACCACAGTTCAACATTCACACAACTAATTCCAGAGTTTCAAAATTGAAGAGAAAACTCGAGTATGGAAATTGAAATTCGGGTATTGTGCCATACAGAGAGTAATTGAGATTTCTAAGCCTTCAATACTCTGGTATAGAAAGAAAACTCCGGTTTTGGTGCTTTGGACAATTATCTGTCAAGAGTCCAAAACTCAAGTATTAGTAGAATACTTGAGTATTGGCTTAAGTTCATCAGGAACACCAAAGCTCAAATCGCGAGTCTCGTCTCTGGAAGGAGAATACTCGAGTTTAGACTCAGAAACTCAAGTATAGGCTTAAGTGCATAATGACAAACTCAAGTATTGGTGCACAAACTCGAGTATTGGTCGCGTCTTCTGATAATTCAAATTTGAGAAATCTCTATAATGTTCATGAAATGATCTGAATGATTTATATTCTTAATTACTATCATTACCAGATATGTTTAATGTGTTTGCTAGTGTATTTCAGCCCAATTATAGATGATACAAGCAGATTAAAAGTGCTGTTAATACACAAAGCAATGTCTTGTCAAAAGCATTAAATGCAGACCACCAAATTTGCTGAAATCTCAACTACCAAGCATTACACAGTGAAAAAAAAGGATAAAGAGACTTTCATTTAATTGAAGACTGACAATCCCAACGGATATAAATACCTAGAAGTCACTCTCCAACTACTATGGACTCAAGTAGGGATAAGCTCATTCTTCTAATGGCCACTGCATTTACGATTTCTTAGGAACCACCTGAATTGGGCTAATCCATTGGGTATCAGAGATGGGATAGATAATACCAGGTTGCAAAAGCTTGGTGACCTCCTTCTTGACCACGTCAAGGACAAGGAAATTAAGGCGTCTCTAGGGTTGCCTCACTGGCTTAGCCTCATCTTCTAACAAAATCTGATGCATACACATAGAGGGGCTAATACCAACAATGTCAGCTAGTGTCCACCCAAGTGCCTTGTTGTTTACGCTCAACAAACTTAGCAGCTTCTCTTCTTGATTTGGCAGAAGGTTGTTTGCCATAATCACTAGCAACTATTCACCTACCTCTAGGTAGGCATACTTTAAATGTTCTGGAAGGGATTTCAACTTCAACTTGGGTGGTTGCTCCATAGAGGGAAGAAGCTTGAGTGGTTGTTCCACGAGTTCTGTAGTGTGTACACCTGAAATCTTTGAAACCATACACAAAGAAGCAGAACTGTGCCTAGGCAACTCATTGTTAGAATCAAAATTCAGCACATCATGCAAAGAGGAACTCTCATAATCAACAGCATAAAGACCATCACATTTAATATCAGAATGCAAAGAGATACTCTCACAATCAATATCAGCACACAATGCAGCATCAATCTCAGTGCATATAGGACACCATGCATCATCAGAGCAATCACAAATAACATAATCACTCAAAGATGAAATATCTGGAAAATCATCATACCAATCAGCAACAACATCATCAATCACATCAATACAAAAAATAAAGTGCTCCTCCCTGGGATGTTTCATGACATCAAAAATATTGAAATTAACAGAATTATCACCAAACTCTATAGAGAGAGTACCAGAATGCACATCTATTTTAGTCCTAACTATTTTCATGAAAGGTCTATCTAATATGATTGATGACCTATTATTAGGAGACTCATCCTCCATATCTAAAATGTAAAAATCAGCAGGGAATATCAACTCATTAACTTTGACAAATACATCTTCAGGCAAACAGAAGGATGAGCATTACTCCTATTAGCTAATTGAACAATAACACCAGTAGGATACAAGGGACCTAGACTAAGAGATGTATAGATAGATGCAGGCATAACATTAATCGAAGCACCTAGATCTAGCATGCAATCATCAAATCTATAATTACCAATAATGCAAGGGATATGAAACATTCCTGGATCCTTGCACTTACGAGGCATGGTAGGCTGGATGAGTGCTGATACATTCTGGCTCATGCTCACTCGTTCATTTCCCTTCAATTGCCTCTTGTTGGTACATAACTCCTTCATAAACTTGGCATATTTAGGAATATGCTTGATTACATCCAGGAGAGGAATGTTGATCTCAACCTTCTTGAATGTCTCTAGAATATCCTTCTTTTGTGCTAGTGCATTTTCTACCACTTTCTTGGATTGAATGGATCTTTGAGGGAAAGAAAGAGGAATAGGAATGGCCTCCTCACTTTGCTTCACCGCCTCCTTATCTTTAGAGTCAATCTTCACATTTCTTGACTCTTTATCTGATGTAATCATATCTTCAGCTAGCTTTGGCTCTTCCAATTGCTTGCTAGACCTTAGGGAGATAGCACTCACGTTCCCCTTAGGGTTGGGAATGGTCTATGAAGGAAGAGTGTTTGAACCTTGAGGTTTGAGCTGGTTCAATAAAGTTACCAATTGACCAATCCAAGTTTGCAAACTCTAAATGGAGGTTTCAGTTTGCTTTTGGAATTGCAATGTGTTCTTGGCAAATTGCTTTATCATGTCCTCAAGTGAGGAACTAAAGGAACCACAACTACTACTAGATTGTTGTGCTACTGGAGGGGGTGCACATATGGCTGGTAGTGGAGGAGGAGCTAGAAGAGGAGGTGGTGCAGAATGTGGGAAACTCGGTGGTTTAAACTGCCTCTGTTGGTAACTACCACAATTATGATTTTGTTGAAACTGATTGCTTTAATTCTGGTAGTTCTGGTTGCCCTGATTTTGGTTCCAACAGAAATTCGAGTGGTTTCTCCATCTAGGGTTATAAAGTATTAAAGAAGGCATTATTTGAATAATGGTATTGTGGTTTCCCTGGAAACACACCAACTACAGCTACTGAATGGTCCTGATAATTGGGATCTTGGAAGGTAGGGCAAGAGTTAGTAGGATGGAAGGATCAACACAATACCCACATTATTATCCAATCTAAGGAGGGGAAGCATGTACTGTCTGTGTAACTGCCAACTACCTCATCAGAGAGGTCAAGTCATCAAGTCTATTCTCAAGTCTTTGTTGATCTACAATCTGAGGTGTTTGAATCTGGTATGTAGGGGTATTTTTTGCTCTGGTACCAAATTGCTGTGAGTTGGCGACCATAGTGGATAACAAATCTCTAGCTTCCTCTGGTGTCTTATTTTGCAAAGCCCTACCACTAGAAGCACCAACCAAATTTATGTCATTAGGCAACAAACCCTCATAAAAGTAGGCAATCAGGAGTTACTCAGTGATCTGATGGTGTGGATAGCTTGCACACAACCTCTTGAATCTCCCCCAATATTCATGCATGTTCTCTCCATTCACTTGCTTAATGCCACTGATTTCTTTCCAGATGGATGTGACTCTTAAGGAGGGGAATAATTTCTCTAAAAAGAGTTTTGCCATGTCATTCTAGCTACTAATGGATTGAGGTTGAAGGTAGACCAACCAGTCCTTAGCTCCCCCTTCAAGTGAGAAAGGAAAAGCTCTCAGTTTGATATGCTCCTCATCAATGGCTTGTGGCATCATTGTGTTACAGACCACATGAAACTCCTTCAAGTGCTTATGGGGACATTCACCTGCAAGACCATGAAACTTTGGAAGTAAATAGATAAGACTAGATTTCAGTTCAAAGTTAGCTCCAAGTTCAGGATATTGAATGCATAAAGGTTGATTCACCACTACAGGTGCAGGCAATTCTTTTAAAGTTGGACGGTTTTCTTGTTCTGCCATATTTTAAGAATTTGCAAAAGTATTACTAGAATCAGTAAATTCAGAAGATTCAGAAAGAAATATAGAATCACATTTAGAATGTGAAACAATATCCGTAATAACTACTTGACTTAACCTAACAACCCATCTAGTAGCTAGGATAGTTCTCTCTATTTTATGATCTCTTTCTAATAGATCAATAGTAGAGTTATCAAAATAGGCTGAAACCCGCGGGCCGGCCTGCAAAGCCCTATGTTTGGCCTTAACCCGTTAGGGCTATTTTATTGGAGGGCCTTTTTTGGCCCTAACCCTCAAAGCCCTACATTTTAGTGGGTTGGGTTAGGGTTGGCCCGCAGGCCAATTTTTTTATTTTTTTTATTTTTGTAAATTGGACCAGAATAATCATAACCTAAAAAACATCTAAACACTTTTAAAAATATTTTTAGGATTTTTAAGAAATTGACAGAATTCTTAACAACAATGAATAATCATAACCCCCGACTATCTTTATTACTCATAATTATGAACTGAAAAACGTCTCCAATCACTTTTTGAAATATTCATCATGGCAATAAAACTTTTGAAATGATCAGATCAGAAGTTTATGGATAATTCATTAATTATATTTATTGTTGTTAATTGTTATTGCGGTAAAAAAAAAAACTGGATCTTGGCTCACCTGGTGTTGTTGGGGAATTATTTGTGCATATATCTTTATAATCTCCTTGTACTATAAGTCCTTATGCTATATTTTAAATAATTATTAAAGACAAGGAGAAATTAAAAAGTGAACATAGTATATCATTAAAATATATCAAATATTATAAAAAATAAGTAATATTATTTCTCTTAAACTTATTTGAGGGTTCCAAAACCTGGGTTTTGTCATAAATTTGTCAAACACCTGTCTTTGTTTAGAAGCTATTCTGCATCAAACCCTAGATTTTGATGTATAATAGTTTTTGAAAAAAATAAGGCTGCTTGGTAAACTTTTGTCATCACTAATTATGAATGAATCTTTTTCATATCTAATTTCTTTATTTATTTGAACAAATTTTTTTCCATCTTTATGTTTGACATAATTCTATTTTTGTCAAAAATTCCATCACCATTTGCAATAGAAATTTTTTTCCATCAATAATTGAACTTTTTCTATTAATGATTGAATATGATAAAAAATAAAATTTGACAAAATTATAATTTTGAATGCCCCACGGGCTAGTCCTAGCCTATAGGGCTTTTGGCCTGTGTGGGCCTATAGTTTTGAGGGCCATTTGGCCCTGTGGACTTTTTTGGCTCTAACCCACATGGGCTAGGGCCTAATGGGACGGGTTGACTCATTTTGACAGCTATGATCAATAGTACTCCTGGTACTCATACAGCAGCATATGGCAGAATGGACAGACTCACAAAACAACAAAAAACAAACCCACAAAACAGCAAAAACACTAATATACACTAGAAGACTCAAAACACAAAAACAGAAAAACCACACTAGAAATTAACAAAAACAAATGCAGAAACATTATCAAATGATTTTTAAAATTTATGGGATCACCATAGAAACACTTCTAGACCACTGGAGGACCCAAAAATGCAATAAAAAAACTTTAAAAAAAATTGAAAAAGTGGTCTAAACAATGGAATTTGGCTAAAAAATGTAGAATATATGTCAAAGCCATGTAGCCTGATATTTAGGCCAAAATCTATCAAGTGGAAAATTTTCAGCCCAATCATAGATAATCACAACTCTTAGTAGAAATCCTAGAACAATTTCAAAAATACCGGCTACATCCCACCAAGACTGAAAACGGTGAAAAACATGAGACAAATGATTGAATTTGGCAATTTTAGATAAGACCATATCCCTAATAAGGGTGATTATTGTTTAGAATGCCAAATTCCTTGTGAAAAAGCCCTAGTTCAAGTGATCTAGGTGAGAAAAAATTTTGCCAGGTCACCTGAACCAACTAAACTACTCTACTGTTATTAATCAAACCGATGCAAATTCTCCCGCAACGGCGCCAAATTTTGACAAGAGATTGCCAACCTCTCACAAAATAACCAAGTTAGCAAAAGATTTGTAGTATAGTGTAACCTAGATCGTTTCCCAATGAATTCATAGTAGGTTCAATTCATAACAGTAAAATAATGGGACAGTAGATGATTGGGGGGAGTTTTCAAATTGCAATGAAATGAACTTTAAAACAGAAACAGTAAAGGAAAACGAGATTAACCATACCAAAACGACTAACCCACCAGGGATTCCATAACCTTCATCAGAAGAAAATAGAACACCGAACTCGTGATTGATTTTTGGACAAACTTACTACAAAAAAATTCGGTTTTTGCGACAGAAAAATTCTGTCGCAAAATTGAAATTTTCCGTCGCAAAATGAAATTTCGACGGAATTTTTCCGTCACAAGTGCAACAGAAAAATTTTCCGTTGCAATTGTGACGAGAAAAAATCCGTCGCAAAACCCAACGGGTTTTGAGACAGAATGTATTCTGTCGCAATTGTGACGAAATTTGTTCTGTCACAATTGCGACGAATCCCATTTCATCGCAAATAATAAAAAATAATAAAATAATAAAATCTTAAAAAATAATTTTAATAAAAAAATATAAAAAAATTTAAATTTTAAAAAAACGTAAAACATATTTATAAAAACATAAAATTATTAAAAATTTATAGAAAATTGCATAAAAATTTTAAAAATCCTTAAAAAGTAAATAAATTTTAAGATAAATTTTGCATATAATAAGAATTGGGAATATCATTTCTGCCTTAAGTCAAAACTATGTCGTTTTGACTCTTTTTTAAAAGAAGAGATAAAGAGATGAAAAGAAAAAAAGGAAAACAAAAACAAAAAACAAAAACAAAAAAAGAGCCAAAACGACGTAGTTTTGACTTAAGGTAGAAAACTTTTTCTACCTTAAAGGCATAAATGATATTCCCATAAAAATTTAAAATAAAAATCATACAGAATCTTTTACAATAACAAAGTCAAAATATATATATATAGGTTCTAAAGTTGCGAACAACAAATACTGAAACATAATCTATAAAGAAGCAGCATGATCATCATCATCGTCACCAGGATGGTCATTAGCACCAGGCACCGGCAAAATACCCTTAGACTGAAGTACTAGTTGCAGCTACCTCACCATGTCATTTGTCCGCTGCTACTCTTCTCGTTGCTGCCGTATCATCTCGTCTTGTGCCTCCACCAACGCCTTCAGCCTCCTAACCTCATCTAAAAAAAACAAAATTTGACAGTGAGTTATTTTTCTCTAATTTCATTTAAAAGGAAGAGGGAATGGAAACGTAACAATGTAGAATAGTGTCATTATGTTTACCTGGATCAGCACCTTCACTATGCGGTAAGGACTGTTGCATAGGCTTTAGCCGGCTCGCAGAGGCACCCATCTCGAAGAGTCTCCCTTTCTTGTCAAATCCCCCTGCAGCTTGAATGAATAAACTGTCGTTATCGGACTGAGAGGATGCGCGTTTGCCCTAACTTTGGGTGTCTCTGTCCTGTATCAACTTCTGATAGGTTTCCAGCAAGAAAAAAAATAGATCACCGGTGACATACGTGAAATGAAATAAATATGTCGCTGCCTGACATGAAAAACAAAAGTAATAAATATCTCACCACAAATTGCTGCGACCTGGCATTGATCCAGTGGCGCCCAGTACCATCGGTAGACTCCTGGGTATGGGTCCACTCAAAGGTAGCCCACTCAACATCTTCTGCAGGAACATTCCTAGACGCTGCTTGCAATCACAAATTATGACCGCTAGTTAATTAATTCAAAGTACAAGATATTAAATACTGAAATAAAAAATGACTATGCTCACAATTTTTCGTCGATGCTCGCTGTATGGGATGGAGCCCCCAGTATAAGATGGTCCATCCATATGGGCCCTATTTGATTTATTTTTCTCACTCTTCTCTTGAAAATTGGGATCGGTGTTCCATTTATAAAGCAATTGATCTAAAGCCTCAGGATGAATCTAATTAGTCTTGCCTAGACCGTGTCGCAATTTATAAAACCTATCAAATAACCATCTGCTTGCCTTGTGATTATAAGCTTTTTTCAACGTATCTCGATGCTCAGGCAACCACCTAAAATGACCCTGAAAATCAATTACGGATAATTAGTGCTCCAAATTATAATGTACCTTATCAGTTTGCATTTACATAATAAAATTTACAAAACTTACCAAAAACTCCTCGAACCAAGAATCCCGACGATTATGAGGAATGTCTTTCCATTTGGGCCACGGATGATTGAAATTATGGAATATTTGGGTTGACACGAAATCCGTGACCTGATTGTAAGCCTCAAATCTTGATATAGAGGAAAAGACATAAATGTCAGCATACAAAATAAAAATAAAAACCTCGTACCATTATCAGCAACTTTACATGAATTACTCTAGATCGCTGCGAGGACAAATCCACACCCGTCCCGTCTCAGGATCAACAGTTCCCCACACCGGTGCAACCGAGGAGGAACTAGCTTCCCCGAACTGACTGTGAGGAGACGCGGTGTGCTGAAGGATGAAATGATATTACAACATTTTACTACACAATTGCTTAAGTAAAACAAAAGATGTAAATCAGTCAGATTTCGTAAACTATATTTGCTCTGCCCCTTGTTGTGGGTCAGTGGGATTGAAAGGCATACCTGCACCTCCCATAATAGAGTTGATAATGGTCAGTGAAGATGACAGATGAAATGGTGGAAGTTCTGGAGAAGAGCCGTACCCTCTGCCGTAAGACGGGTCCGATGTCGTCGCCTTACCACCTCTGATAGGACAGGCTCGGCCTCTACAACTACTCCAACCACTGCCAGAACGCCCTCCTTAACGATCCATCTATGAACACCCGCAAACATTATGTCAAAATGTCAAAAAGAAACACTTAATGTCACTATCAAAGTAACAGATTATATCTACTAGAACGGACGGTTATAAATAGCGGACTAACATAAGTCAACCGGAAGATTCCGTTTCCTCCACCTCCCCTTCCTCCCCTTCCTCGTAAGTCTCAGAGTCATCAAATTCAGACTCACTATCAAAGTAATTATCTTCCTCCTCATTGTCTGATTCCTCATCGATAATATGGATAGGAATTAGTTCTAACTCCCCATGTGCCTCGTCAAAAATATTGCTTGGTACTTCATCATCGACAACAAGTTTGTTCTGTACCTATTCCACATCAGCTTGAAAAGATTCATTCATAGTCATTTGATTTCGACTCTTTCGAGTTGGGTATGATATTGCGTGTTTTGGTTCTGATAACTCTCATCCACCCTTGATGGGATGTTGGATACGACGTATAATAAACTTGTTCCGCCTGTTGAGCAAGTATGAATGGGTCATAACCAACCGTGTACCTCCTCGACTACTGGACCTCAGCATTCCCATATTTATCAACTTTTGTCCCACGAGGAGAGTTATCAAACCACTCACATTTAAAGATAGTCACGGACTTGTCCCACTTATAATCCAGCTGAATTATGTCAGTTAACTTCCCGTAGTAGTCGGCCTCAACTCCATCAACTAGGCCACCTCGGCAACATATGTCGTAATTGCAACTTAGTGTATTTTTGTTCGCTTGTACTGTTGCAAAACGATACCTATTGATTATATATTTCGAACACCGGGTAACAACTATTGCAGCTCCGCAAGATAAACTCCACGCAACATCACAGGGAGCTGATGGATTTGCCACGAAGAAGTATTCGAACCATTGAGGAAACTCAGCAATCTTGAATTGTTCAAGTTCTACATCCAATATTAATGGATTTCTGGATCGAACCCAATCAGAGAAAAAGCTATAACAAAAAAAAAATCTCATTAATATACTTTAATACTAATCGTAACAGTAAAAATACAGGAAGTCTTACGTTAAGTACGAGGTAGCCTCTTCACAGTTGTTTATAATGTACCACTCCGCCACTCGCTTGTCTCTTCCTTCCAGAGTTGACTTCTCACATTTTCCCACGACCCGACCTGGAAAATTAAATATAGATATCTGATCCCTTGTACTGCCTCCATCATCGTTGCGAGCTACCCCTCTCCATCTTGATATATTTCCAGAGGGATAATAGTATGACGCAAATTTAGTGGCCTCTTCCACTAGATACGCTTCAACGATAGATCCTTCAACGTACCTTTGATTTTTGATCTTGTGCTTGAGAGTGCGTAAAAACCTATAATGGAAAATCACAGGGTATTTAAAACTTTACCACCATGAGAGTCAAATAATAACAACAAGAAAGATAAAGATATATATATATATATATATATATATATATATATATATATATATATATATTACCTCTCAAATGGACATCCACCTATATTGTTGCAGACCTTTGACCCTTGCCTCATAGGCTTAGTGAACAGGAAAATGCTCCATTGAGTTGAATAAGGTTGGAGGAAACACCATCTCTAACTTGCATAGCGTCAAAGGCATGCTCTCCTCCAGATACCGTAACTTGTCAACGTTAAGTTCAGAAGCACAAATTTCTCTAAAGAAAATGGAAAGTTCTGTCAGAACACTCCATATATGTTTCAGTAGTACTTTGAAGGCCCACGACAACAATCTCTGGAAAAAAAACGTGACAATCATGAGTCTTCATATCAGACATCTTCACCTCATCTATTTTGAAACATGTAGCCATATTTGATGCATAACCATCCTGGAGTTTCAGATTTGAAACCCATTTTAACATTTCCAAATTTTGCTCTTTGTTGAGTGTGTATGGCGCTAGACGTTTAGAAGTCCGTCCCCTAGCATCCACCACCAAATGCAAGTCAAGCCTTCTGCAAATCGCTGCTATATACTGTCTTGCGTAGACTGTGTCCTTCGTCAAGCCTTTAGTGTCCATTACGATGTACAAAATATTGCAGAACACATTCCTCTCAATATGCATGACATCGAGGTTGTGTCTCAACAGGTGATCTTTCCAATATGTCAGTTCCCAAAAGATGCTCCGTTTCATCCAATGATGATCAACCCCATATCCCTCAGGTTCGTTGAATGCAACCCCCTCTTCAACACTTGCAATGTGTATGACCCTGTCCCATATTTTTTGACCACTTAATCGACGAGGTTGATTTGCCCGTTCGACTACATTCTATATGAAGTCTTTTCTATTTCTTCTAAGCGAATGATCAGGGGGTAGGAATCGTCAAGGCCTGTCAAACCAACAAACCTTACGACTGTTTTGCAAGCTAAAGCCCATGTTTTGATCAAGACAGATTGGACATGCAAGCTTTCCCGACGTTTGCCAGCCACTCAACATCCCATAATCAGGGAAATCATTTATCGTCTACATTAAGGCAGCCCACATGATAAAATTCTGGCTCAATGATACGTCGTACGTGAGAACCCTGTCACTCCACAACATCTTCAACTCATCTATCAAAGGCCTAAGGCACACATCTACATTCTTTTTTGGGTTGGAAGGCCTGGGAATTAACGCGTTGAGAAATAAGAACTCTTTTCGCATACACATGAAGGGTGGCAGGTTGTACGGAATCACAATCACTGGCCAACATGAATACTTCCTGCTCGTCTGGTTGAAAGGAGCAAACCCATTCGAACATAATCCAAGACGAACATTACGGGGATCCAATGCAAACAAAGGGTTCACCTCGTCAAATTTAAGCCAAGCTTCAGCATCGGATGGATGTGTCACAAATTTTTCATCCCTATGATGCTCCCAGTGCCATCTCATGTGAGCTGCTGTTTGCTCTGATGAATACAATCTCTGAAGCCTGGGCACAAGGGGAAAGTACCACATCTTGCTAAATGGTTGACAATCTGTTTTCCTCTCTTTAGTCACAGGTGTGTATCTGTTATGTTCACAGAATTTGCATTTGGTCAGCTCAGCATCATTTTTGTAGTACAACATACATCCATTGGGGCAACAATGGATTTTTCCACAACTAAGCCCAAGCTCTTTAACATTTCTTTTTGCTTGATAGAAATCCTTCGGCAAATTATTGTCTTTCGGAACAATCTTACTCATGATCTGCATCATTTCGTTATAATTCCTCTCACTCATATGGTGATCAGTCTTCAAACTTAGTGTTGTTAAGGTAGCCGACAACGATGAATGCTCACTACTTTCAATGTGTTTGCAACCTTCCCATAACGGTCGTTGCACATCTTGAAGCATTTTGTAGAACCTATCGGCTTCTGGATTAGGATCCTCTCCCATATAACATGGTTGATTATGCGTATCGGTCTCCTCTTGCGTGTATGATGGTTTAGCATGAGTAAAGGAATCAAAATATTGCCCAATCAACGGTCCCGCAGCATCCATCACCAACTGTTCGTATTGATTAAGGTTGCCTCGATGACTACTGCTCTTGTAATATCCACTCAGTGTCGGTCAGACTTCGCCATGATATACCCAGCATTCATAATTGTCTATAAATCCTTTTTTACACAAATGGATTTTGACCATGTTATACTCTAGAAATTTGAAACACCGGCACATGGCATAGGGACATACGATTTGTCTACCAGAATTAGGTGAGTGCGCCAAAGCAAATTGAATGAACTCTTCCAGACCGTTCAGGAATGCTCAAGTTATTTCTCTTTTTTGAGTTAGACGATTGGACATCCAACTCCTATCACGATGGTCGTCCATACTTCTACAATTTAACCCTACGCAAATATATAGAGTGTGAAGATACCCCAGTCCACAAAACAACATGAATCAAATATTAATAAGTGGCCAATACAACTGGTTACTCATGTCAACCAATTGACTTTAAATTAAAGCATTTGGTTATAAATAATTTAATATGAAAGTAATGCTATTTATGATCAATTCAAGCTAATTATAAAAAGTTTAACTAATTTAATGTCAAATGATTTAAATTGAACAAAGTTTAATCTAAAAGAATAAAAATTACTTTGTAGATTTAAATAATAAATGTTAAAAATTCACAAATTATCCAAGCATAACATGTTGAGGATGTTCTCATAGATATAAAAAAGAAAAAGAAATCTAAAATATGACATTCATATTATAATTATATTTCTTGAATTCTACATTATATATATGAAATTATGAAATAAAATAAAAAATTATAATTAATAGAATATATATTCTATATTAATAGAAATACATATTCTATAACAACTAGCTAATTCTACTAATTTTTAACATAAAAATTTGTTTACTTTTTAAAGGCAAACATTCTTGCTTCTACTTGACATCAATTATTAATTTAATTGTCTTAAACTTGAACATCATTTATCAACACTATACTCTTCACATTTCAACATCTTCCTATTTATAGATTTATGTATCATAACTATTGGACCTAACTATCACCCAAGAAGGGGGATGAATTGGGTGTTTGATAAAACTTTAGAAACTTTAAAAATCTTTTCGCAACTTATAACTTGACAGCTAGATATTCAAAGATAAGCATGTATTAGAAATATAAAAGATAAGGGAAGAGAGTATGCAAACTGTGATTTATCCTGGTTCGGACCAATCCTTGACCTATGTCCAGTCCCCAATCTTCACTTGAGATTTTCAATCCACTATCTATTTTGAGCTTGATTACACGTTCTGTACTTGAAGTAATCCTCTCACTAGGATTCACTCCCCCTTACAAACTGTAATCAATTCACTTGCTTGATCACACACTCTGTACTCGAAGTAATCCCCTCACTAGGATTCACTCCCCTTACAAGCTGTAATCACAACAAAGTGTTTCCCACTCAAGATCACCCAATCTTAAGTAACTCTCAAATAAAATGATTCACAATGAATCTTCTCTCTCAGAAGTGAATGAATAAACACTGAAGCACAATACAAATGATCTCACTCTCTAAGATAAATTATATGATCATTAAGATATTTAGAGAGTAGATGAAGTGGACGTTAGAATTATGGCATTTTCACTGTGTAACCTCACGTCCCTATTTTCCACTATATTTTCCCTCTTACGTCTGTGTTATTTGCTCTTCGTTTCTGGGTATAGATGAAGAAGTTTGAATCTTCTATCAAAATATGTCTGTTAGAGCTCCACTGAGAAACTTGTCGTTGGAAGTCCACTGAGGGTATGATTCTTGGAGCGTCTCTATTTTCTGATTCTAGCTCTTTGATTCCAGTGATGTCTATTGCTTTCTTCATTCTGCAGTATATTTCAACTTGAGGATAATATTGATTATCCTTTATCAGAATGGGCAGCAGAGGAATGTCCATAATTGTTTAATTCCAAGTTGCAAATATTCCCCGACACACGCACTGGTATTCCATATTGATAAGTCACTTTACAGCTCAGCAAGCAGAACTTATTGACTTTAGCTTCAAATCTCACTTGATCATCTGAAACTTACTAGAAAACTGTTTAAACAATGTTAGGAATAATAGTAAGTCAAGATATGAAGTGATGAAATCATAATGAATGATTTTTGTTTTACGAGCACGATGATTTACTGATCTTGTCTTCGCATTATTGCAGTAACGTATGCATTACTGGAGTAATAAAGTGTCAGTTGCTCTCTGTCTTCAATCTTACTGGAGTAACATTTGTATTATTGGAGTCATTTGAAATTTACTGACTTAGGTTGACTGAAGTAGCCACTAAATGATTGGAGTAATCAAAGATCATATCGTCTCTGTGTCATCACCACTGGAGTAATCTCAAAATGACTGGAGTAACTAAGGTTTTGCAATGTTTCTTTCTCCGCCATTACTAGAGTAATAACTTAGTTACTAGAGTAACTAAGGTACATGTAGCTTCTGTCTTTGAGATTACTGGAGTAATCACTTAATTACTGGAGTAACTAAGATGTTGCAAAGTTTCTATCCTTGATGTTACTGGAGTAACAATTCACGTCCTAGAGTAATTAAGGATCATCTTGCTTCTGTCTCTGACATTACTGGAGTAACGTTTTGATTACTGGAGTAACTCTAGTGTAAAAGTGCCAAGATGACTAGAGTAACCAACATGTTACTGGAGTAAGGTGACTGACTATTGGGTTTGATTCTGAGGTGGCTGGAAAACATCGACTTACTGGAGTAAGTAAGTGACTACTGGAGTAAGCCTTACTGGAGTACCCATTTCATTACTGGAGTAATTTGAAAACAGAGGCGAACAGACCATATATTACTGGAGTAATGAGATGTCGACTAGAGTAACCATCAACTCTTCACTTGTTTGAGGATCAGTTCCAGAATTCTGAACATACACTGAACTTCCAAAAGTCATATCTCTCTCATTTGATCTTTGTTTTCTTTGATCTTGATATTTTTGGAAAGGTGTGTGAGTCTAGTTTTATATGCCACTGATTTTATCTCATTCCGATATGTAGTTTGTGAGATATCCTCAAATTATTGAACCTTGGTCAGCTGCAGGACGTTAACAGGTAAGGTCAACTTCAAAAATTCATAGCTCTCTCATCTGATCTTCTTTGGACCTGAATTTTTTATAGGATGACGCCTTGGATGTCTAGTTTCATCCAAAATTGGTTTCACATCAATACGATTTCTGGTTTAGAAGATATCATCAATTTACTGAACATTGCCCAGGTGAAAAGCTGAACAAAGTTGTTGGAATACCCGTATTATTGGAGTAATGCGAGGCTTACTACAGTAATTTCATACCAAAAGCTTTCTGTCTAAACCATTACTGTAGTAGGTTAATGATTACTAGAGTAATCATAAGACAGAAGCGAATTCAGCAGCTGAAACTCGAATATTACTGCAGTAGCTAATTGACAACTGGAGTAATGAGCGCAAGAGCACTTATATGACTGGAGTAATATGTGTATGACTGGAGTAAGTCATCAGACAGATGCGAACAGAGCTTCTGAAACACATATATTACTGGAGTAATGTATGGATGACTGGAGTAACTCGCTCATTATTCATCCGGAAGCTTCAACTTACTCATTTTAACTCCGAATTGATCCATTCCAACTTCCACTTGATCGTGGAAACTTCAAGAATCAATCTTAGAACTTGTATGATGATTTTCTCAAGCTATTCATCAAGTTCTTCTTTCTTTCTTCTCTCTTCTTGATTATTTTCCATGAATCAATTCTTCTTTTCTTCTCTTCTCTTGTTCTTTCTCCACATGAATAAATCTACATTAAATGTAGCAATTAGCCAATGTATGTGATATAAAATTTTTGCTCTTTGCCTTTGCTAATGGCACCTATATAAGGCATCATCAAAACTAATCATAACCAACAATAACCAACCAATAGAATATCATAATTTTGTTACACAATTTTTCCATTACAAAAAATTAACCATAAAAATACAATACAATAAAAGATTAAAACAATTCATCAATATCATTAATAAACATTAAGAAAACCCAATAATTGAAAAAATCATGGAATTTTATCCAAACAATAACCATAATCCAAATAAATAAGCAAATTATGAATCAATATCATTAACTTTTTGCTTATATTTATCACTATAAAATTATGGTTATAGAGTTAGATCTTTCTCTTATATTTTCTACTTTCAAATATCAAATAGTAAACTTCCTAATTAATTTTCTTATATCTTAATATCAAATTTCATCAATTCATGTTTGTTGTAATTATTTCTAGGAGCAAGATCAATTCCAAAAATTATTATACATTATCACATGAGAAACTTAAAATTATATATATATATATATATATAAGATAAGAGAATTGTAATGAAATTTATACAAACAATAGCCTTTTATTTTCCAAAAATTGAAATTGAATAACAAAATGAAAAGAGATAAGGGCCGAAGGTTACCGGAAAGTGTCGTCGAAAAATGAACAGTAAACGTCAAGAAAAGAAGAAGACAAACGCCAGCTAATGAGAAGGAAGAGAGGCAGAGACGTAGGAGGGAGTTGGGTGTCTTGGGGGTAGGGGTCGTGGGATGGGGGGGAGTAGGCCACTGGGGAGGGGTGAGGTGGTGGGTGGGGGGCGACGGGGAGTTGGGGGTGTGGGGGTGCGGGGCCGACGAGAAGGGGGGAGGGCGTTGGGGGGGGGGGCGGTCATGGAGGGTTTTAGGGGGAGGGGTTTGGGGGGACTCAATGGGGATGGGGTAGGCAAGTTGGCAGACAAAATGTCCGCCAACTTGCAACGGAATAGTCTTCCATTGCTAATTTTGAAAAAAAATGTTTTTTTTTGCGACGAAAATTTTTTTCCATCACAAATTTCGGGGTATTTGCTACGGTTTTCAATTTCCGTCGCAAAAATTCAAAAATTTGTGACGAAAATTATTCCGTCACAAAATCTCAATTTTCTAGTAGTGAACTGAAATCTGTGTTTGTCCAGAAATTCCCTCAATTAAAGAATTGTCTAGAATGTATTCAAAATAGCGGCGTGTCACCAAGCGATCGCACAATTATCACTTAAACCCTGTTTGAATTGTGTCCTTGGGATGAATCGATCTAGGTTTTAAATCAAAAACACAATCCAAATCCAGAATTGAATCCGATAAAAGAAGGTAGAAACGATTTTAGATGTTACTGATTAAGCGCGAGTCCTCTAGAATATGAAATCCCTAATCCATGGGTTAATGAGAAAAACAACAAAGAACACGAAGAACAGATGAAGAACATTTCAGAGAATTTTTAAAGTCTATGTTTGATCTCCAAAAGTCTAAAAAGCGTAAATAACAATCTATGTAGCCACCATCTGACCTAACCTAAAAATGGCAAAACGAAATGGGGCTCCAAGTTATAAAATATCCATCCCAAAAGAAATAGACTAAAATAACAAATGGGCCTTTACAAAATTCGGGCCCAAATAAAAATCCAAAAAAAGTCTCTAACTTCGGCTCCAAGTTTGACCATCATTTTGTCCGAATTTGCCTTCCAAGTCTTCATAACATTTATAACTCTTTAAATCATATGAAATATGAGACAAGAATGAGGCTAATCCGATGTCCGATTCAAAAGTTATGGTTAAAACAGTGAAGCATTGTAAATCTAGAATTTTATCATGAAAATGAATTAAATCCAAATATAAGCCGAAAGCCCAAATAAGCATTAAAGCTCATTATTTATTAGCTAACAGTCCTAAATTTATTACTTAAGAAATACAAATAAGTGTGTAAAATATTTAATTATCAGGAGTAACATATTACACTTGTAATTTGTTAGGCTCTTTAGTGACACATTAAGAGCTTTAATGGCATGAGTCAACAATAGCTATAATTTATTGTATGTACTCAATTGTTGGGAGGTTTTTATGTGATTATATGTTCTTTGTTCTCCCGAGAATTACAATCAGAGTCCTGCAAGAGGTTAATTGTTCCAAAGAATAAGGCGCCACATATATATGGATAGATGCTTAATGTCAGCAAGTCTTGTCTAACTTTATTACTAGCAACTTTACGTCACTGAACCTTTAACTAATTTTAAAATAACAAATCATAGCCATTATTCAAAGATTGCCAGTGCAGGATATGTGCGGCCGGCGAGATGGGATACGTCACTCATCTCCCATTTTCCCTTCTCTCTCTCTTCTCACACACACACACACACACGTTCACATTCATAAAATAATAATAATTAGTGAAGAAATAAGTAGTTGCGTTACAACGCATAGCCCAGGCTATTTCCAATGACATTTGAGGAAGTTGAACCCTATGATGAATTTGCATTGTCATTATCATGATTGGAGGCAAATGTGGAACCATATCCAATGCAATCTCCTATGTTCTTTTTCTCCTTCGAATATGAAGAACTTGCCATCCTGCATTACCAAATAATCAACTCGCGTTATTATTCTTTGTTAAATGGTAAAAATGCTCTCTAATGAAAAAATTGAACTGCAAAGTGGATTTTACATGAAGAACTGCAAATGAGTGTATGATAATTTAGAATGCATGACTTGCAAGTTTAACAATTATTAAATGATGAATTCCAGTGAGAATGAAGGTGGAAAAATAGTCAAAATATTTCATTGGTAAAAAAAAAAAAAAGAGAGAGAGAGAAATTAATAACCCAGCCTCCCGGCCAGCTGATACAAAGATTACAAAGAAGAGAATAAAGAACAACACCAGAAATAAGACACTAAGGACAGAAAAGGAATGAAACACACACACACATAATTCTCACTTAGTTTGAGAAATGGACTGAGAGAAATTCCATCGCTAATTCTCTCTCTCTATATATTTTTAATGATAAAGGAGAAGCATTTTTAGTTACTTGTTGGTTGGAGGCAGCCTCCTGTAGCCCAGCAAGTCTCCAATGACGAGTTTGATGCTGCCCTCTGAGGAGTCTGATCCCTTTGATGAATTATTATTCTTACTATTCTCAGATCCAGAGACATATGTACGTCCATATCCCACATAATCTCCAATCACCTTTCTTCCCTTTGCATTTGAACAACTCATCCCTGCATTATTTTTATCACTAAAAATGTCACTTGTCTCTGTTGGTTGGATCGAAACTATGGTGGATTATATTCAACAAAAATAAAAAATCAAACAGTGTCATTTTCCGGGCAACAACATAATCGGCAAATGAAGAAGATTGAAGCACAGCGTAGACGACAGAGCTAAGAAGACGTCCGGCGAGTAATGGTTAAAGGTGACGAGGCCATGATAAAGAATATAGCAGAACGAGTATATATGCTTAAACGTTAACACAAGAAATTATATATATATATAGCAGCAAAAGATATGATCAGAGATTATATTTGAGTTTACCTGCAGCGCGGCGGAGGCGACACCAGTAAGAACTGTGAGCTTTGTGATTTGTTTACCAAATATTTAAGCTCTCGTTCTATGAAGAATTCACCAGCGTGTACTATGAATACTTACTTATAAGAGAGGAGTGAAACTGATGATGAAAGTACCCAAAAGAATCTTCTCCGGTGTCCTCAAGACCCGAACCCCACTAATTAATGATATCATCAATTTGAAAGTTAAATAATTTTTCTTTATTTTCTTCAAAGAAAGACATTTTTTTTTATTTTTTGTCAAAAGAAAAAGCATGTCAGGCCTAACTGAGAGCAAGGAGGTGTTATGAGTCCCACATAAGTAAGGTTTATTTGAATGAGGGGTCTTATAAGACTTTCGATTCTCTAACTCCATGTCCCAAGTTTTTAGATGCAGTTCTCTTGAAAGCTTTTCATTTTTCATTGAGAGCCGACAGCTCCTTTTGGATCATATACACCAAAGGTCTAGAAGTTGCCTGGCATGAATTAATCTTACATTAATTAATTAATTAATTTACCATATACTTATGAGATGTTTCAATACTTCATCTTATCCTGAATCAGATTTAAAATGAATTAATGTATGAGTGCATCACCCAACAATAAAGCTTTTCTTTTTGCGTCAATTTTCTAGGATGACGAGGGGGAGAGTTTGTGCGTGTGTGAAAGAGAAAGAGAAAGAGGGAGAGAGAGAGAGAGTGAAGCTTTTCTTCTTACGTAATGTATCTTGTCCTTTTATAAATTAATATATCATATTCTTCCAAAATCTAACCCTCTCCCCCTATCTATATATTAATATGGTATTTTTGTCTTCATTTATGGAAAAAAAAAAAAAAAGCATATGAACATGACCTGCATCTTCTCCGATTTTTTTCCTATTCATTGGGACATTGCCTTTAAATATGATATTCTTTCTATCCTTAATATAATATTTATAATTCAATTTTTTATTAAAATGGGTCTCACATTAGGATCGGAAATAGTATATAAAATCTAGAGAATATAAATATAGATATACATACACTTCATCCTAAATTAAAGGGTTTATTTTAGTGCTAAATTATAAGATTTTAATTCTCTTTGTCTCTAGCTTGTATTTGTATTTTTCCTTAGCGTCCTCTATTGATTACAAACATTAATGTGTGCAATCAAAGCTAAGAGCCTAAGAGAGATTGTTCTTGATATTTTAGAAAAATAATATGTTTTTTTAATAAATTAATAACTTAATTAATTATATGAATTGTTTATTTTACTCGTATAATTTAACGCTAAGGAACACGTGTGTGTGTGTGTGTGTGTGTGTGTGTGTGTTAATGTGTTATATATGTAGCATGAAAATATAGCTTCTCCATGTTTTTTTTTTTTTTTGAACAAGCTAGGATGGCTAACAGCCCTTAAATAAGAAATCAAATGAAATAAAAAAAGTTTCATGGTACCAATAAAGAGTAGTTCAGTTTGTAAAAAGTTGAGTCATCATAATTCAAGTGATTGTGAGTTCTTCAAATTCTGTTACTGATTTTCAGATTAGGCATGCCCAGACCTTGACTAATTAACTCCCAGAACCCAACTCAACTCTATATATATATATATATATAGAGGTGAGTTGGGTTCTGGGAGTTAGTCAAGGTCAGGGCATGCACCGTTTGTTTTGTTCATGTTGTTATATATATATATATATATATATATATATATATATATATATATATATATTTTGAACAACATGAACCAAAAAAACGGTGTATGCGCTAATTCTTCTTTTTAGTATAAGTGGAGATGGAATCATCCAACACTATCAAAAGTAAACAAATACGCGACTACGTTAACTTGCCTTTTACTAGCTAATATGTGAAATGGGGTTACGTCACTCGTTTCTCTTTTGAAACACAATTCAAGTTGGTAATTGTTTGGCTCAAGGTGGGTCCCCTGCCCCCGGGGGGTGTTTCTAAATGTGCATCGTGATGTTGAAATGCCCTTGTACTAGACCCATATAAAAAAGGGAATATAAGTCCGAATCTTAAGAAATGTATTTATTAAATGAGGTAAAAACCCTTTATACGAATCTCATAAAAGGAATTCTTGGTCAAATAGAAAGAAATGAATTGGGGAAACAGGAGAAATATGCTTGCAAATTGCACATAATGAAGTGAGATTAATGTCCTTAATTTGGATAAGTATGTAGGGCATCACTTCAGGCAAAATACTATAAACATCTCTCGCAACTGTTAATAGTCAATTAATTAAACACACCTACAAGAGAACGCGTCTTTACTTTGATAGTATAATTGAATTATATTTTAATCTGCAAACTAGATATTTATTATTGATTCAATGGTCATATATCCAATTAACAATAAAAATTAAATCAAACTAATTAACAGTTAACTATTTCTTAAAAAATAGCATAAAACGTTCTCCTTCAATTCTTAATATAAGAACCATCTAACTAATTTGATTATATTAAATAAGATAGTTAAATTATTTAATTATAATAAATATGATATATTTTTCTTATAACTGCTCTTATTTAAAACTAAATTTTTTAAAAGTGACTAATATATTGTTAAGTGAGTATATTAATAGAGATGCTTTGAAAAAACAAAAAATATAAAAAATGATTTTTATATTTAACATTAAGACCAACTCCCTAATAAGATTTTATATTAATAACTAAAGAAGAATTTACAGTCATTAACAATTAAATAAAAATCAGTTGGTATTATAGTGGGGAGCAATGTTTTTAATTTCTTTCTTGACTATCTGAGTAAAGATGACGAGCGCGAGGTAAGAGAGAGAATGAAACTTTTCTTCTTACGTCAACTTTTCTAAGATGACGATAGTGATTGTCTGCTTGTGTGTGAGGGAGAGAAAATATTTTCTTATGACGTAGTGTATCCAAATATCATATTCTTCCTGTCTATGCAAGATCAAAGCATGACCTGCATCATCACCCCTTTTATCCTGTTGACGAGGACATCTTCTTTTTTCCCCCAATAAATACGAAAGTCTATTGCCTCATCGTAAGTACAATACATAAAGAAGCCACAAACATCCTTCATCATCTACTGCCTCTTGATTGAGAGGACGTTGTTGATCAAGATATAAAAAGTTCCTACTAATCTATGAGAGTTTAGCAAAATAATGGTTGAAACTATTTTTTTCGGTATTTTTTTAAAAGTGTCCCTTTTTTAGGAAACTATTTACCAAAATGCTCATACTTTGAAACTATTTCTCATTGTGCCCCTCTCTGGAAACATATTCCCTCTCTACCCCCATTTAGTCGACTAAATGTCGGGCCTCCTTTTTTTTTTGAATTTTGTCGACATTTAGTTAACTAAACCCTATGATTTAGTTGACTAAATGTCGTGGGGTTCAAATTTTTTTCAATGCCCCCAACATTCACTACAAAAAAAAGATACTTTTATAGCAGTTAAAATTGCATATTTGTAGCGGTTTTAGCCGATACAAATGACAGTGGTAATGGTTTTATAAACTGCTACAAAACATACCAAGATAAGTAAATTTGTAGCAGTTAAAAATATCCGCTACTACAGACAAAAAAACTGCTACTATATCTGTAGCGGTTACGAACAACCGCCACCATAGTTGGCTGAGTTGACAACGTCGTGATACGATAGTAGCGGTTCAAATAACCGCTACAAAATGATATCTTCTCGCGGTTATGGAACCGCTACAAGTAGACACAAAAATTCTTTGCTAAGGATGGCGGGACAAATATTTTGAAATTAATTTGTAGCAGTTAGTAAACCGCTACAAATGTTTCCCGCCATTATTTAAGTCATGAAATTTATTCCCGCCATTTTTTAAACTTTTTTTCCCTTTGTAGCAAATTTTAAAACCGCTACCAGATAATCAGATTTTTTTTACAGACAATTTTGTTTACTGCGAAAATTTTAGTTGTATTAGTAGCGGGTTTAAAACCGCTACAAAAGAATTCATTTAAAAAAAAATAGTCAAATATTTAATTTTAATATAAATTCGTTAACCATTATATTTAATTACGTATTAGATTATGAATAATTTATATTCTAATTTGAATTATTTCTGATTTTTTATTATAATTTTTTTAATTAACTTTCATTTATTGTAGTTTTATTTAAATAAAATAATGTGTGTGAAAATTAAAAGAATAAAATTTCTGAAGATATATGGAATAATTTGTGTAAAAGGAAATGAAATAATATGTGAGCAAGTGTAAACAGAGAATTAATATAATCAAGAAAAAAAATAATCAAGCACACAGATGTTAAGCGGAAAAATAAATATTGTGATCACAATCAAATTTGATCCAAGTTACCAACACTTACCTTATCAAAACACTTAATCTCCTTGATAAAATGCAGAAGTTGGAGAGAAAAAGAGTAGAAAGCGTAATAGAAAACGAAAGTGAAGTGTATTAAATGAGGTTTGATGGGGGTTTTATATTGGTATCTGCGTAGTTGCTTTGTAGTGGTTGATGCTTCGGTTTTGTAGTGGTTTTTGTTAGTAGCGGTTAATGCGTCGGTTGTTGTAGCGGTTTGTTTTTTGTAGCAGTTGTTATTAAATTTGTAGTGGTTTTTAACCGCTACAAATAATTTTCTAAAATTTTCCACAATATACAAAATTACAACGTAATCTTTTTTAAAAAAAACATATATATATATATATATATATATATATATATATATATATATATAAGATTACATATTAAATGTTTTGACCAAAAAAAAAAAGATTATAGATTAAAGCATAAACATAATTTTTTCTCTAGCTCTCAATCTTCGTCATGATCCCTACAAAAAAAAAAAAATTGGATAAAATGTTACTTTTTTGTTGATTATGTTGGAATACAAATAAAACTTTAATTAAATGTTATTATTTCATAAAGCGTATATTTAAAAACATACCGAACTATAGGTAAATTGTCATCGTCAGTAGGGAAGAAATTCTCAAAGTTGGTTGGCTGGAACGGCTCACTCTCGTAGGCGACATTATCACCATCACCCATGCCGTAAAGGTCCCGAGGCTTTAAGTGAACAACCATATGCCAATCCCTGTGCCTCTCATCGGTGACATAATAAACCTGATGGGCCTCTGAGGCTAGAATATACGACTCATAATCTTTAGACTGACCAGTGTGAATCGGCCGGGAGAAATTCACTGATGTGATGTCTAAGTCGTCAGTCGTGAGTTCCCGGGACATTGTTTTATTCGCCCACAAACACTTGAACAGCGTCACGGTGAAACGGCCCTGATAATTTATCTTGACCACATCAAGGAGCTTTCCATAATAGGGGACGTAACAGAACAACATGTTCTCGTCAGTGTTGCTCGCATAACTCCTCGTCCCAAACGTTCCATATACACCCGAGTTTTGGGTGAGCAATCCCTGATCTCGTGAAACGGTGCAAAACTTGAAACCGTTGACATTGTTGTAGGCCGTAAATCTTTGGGTGTGGTCAAGCGGGCCGAGTGTGAGAGCTCTGAAGTCTAGTGAGTGCGGGTTGTGGTCATTCATTATTCTCCTCCTAAACTAACCCGGGAATTCTCTGTGGACCTTTCTATCAATCTCGGCTGCTGTCTGTGTCTGGATCCTCAGTTGACGCTTGACATGACTCCTGAATTCCCTACAATTAAACATGAGAAGAAGACCAAGAGATGTGAGTGTAAAATGTAAGGAAATATAAAGGATACTTTATATCTGCTCGCATTCCTTACTGAAGGTATGAACTTTAATGCAATTTATCAAGACATGTCTGTGTGCTTGAAGCTTCTCAAGTGCCGTCAATTTGAAGTTCTCAGTTCCGCCAACTAGTCTACCAACACGAGGGATTAACAACTCTATTGTTGATAACTGTGGCTCTGGCTCTGGACAATTGTCCACACGAGTCGGTCGGTTGAATGACGTCTCAATGTCATCAAAGTACCTAGAACAAAAGTACTAGACCTCATCCCCAATATAACCTTTTGCAATTGAACCTTCAGGCCACGACTTATTCCACACGTATGACTTTAGTTTCCCAAGAAACCTATAAAGTAATTAATGAAAAATGTTGAAACATTAATGCGGAAATGTGTGACGAGGTAGTAATCGTAAAGCAATTAATTTTAAATGAGTACCTCTCAATAGGATACATCCATCGATAGTAAACCGGGCTAGCAAGCTTTGTTTCGTGGACAAGGTGTACTGTTAGGTGAACCATGATCGTGAAAAATGATGGAGGAAAGATCATCTCCAAATAGCACATCGTAATAATGATTTTCTGTTGTAGCTGGTCGAGCTTGTCCATGGTCAAAACCTTGGAACACAACCTCCTAAAGAAAGAACACAGCTTAACCAAAACGATCAACACATCAAGAGGGAGCGTATCTTTGATGGCCAGCGGAAGTAGCTATTACATAAGCACATGTGAGTCATGACTCTTCAGCCCAATAACCTTTCGAGCCTGCACGTCAACACATCGCGAAATGTTGCTTGAATACCCGTCTGGAACTTTAATTTTCTTTAAAGTCGTGAGGAAGATTTCCTTATTCGGTTTTGTCAGGGTAAATTTCGCTGGGTGAAATCTGTCATGCTCATCCGGCCACGCGTCTCCATGAACTCCCATCTCTCGTAAATCTTTCCTCACCTGAAGATGATCTTTTGACTTTCCTGTTTCGTTTAGAATCGTGTACAACACATTGTCGAACACATTTTTCTCAATGTGCATGACATCCAGACTGTGTTGGACCAAATTATCTTTCCAATAGGGTAGAGTAAAGAAGATGCTTATTTTCCGCCATTGCTGAGGCGCAGAACTAGAAGCCCTGGCGGTCTTTGTACTTGCCTTTACTTGATCGTCTTTTTTTCCAAACTCAAACTCAACATCCTGAAGCTGCTCCATGATATCTTTATCGGATAAAATATGAGGTCCTCTTTTTTCCTGTTGACCATTGAAGCGATTGCGTTGCAACCTAAACCTGTGCGTACCATCCAGAAACCTCCGATGACCCATGAAGCACTGCTTACGACTGTGGGAAAGGCACACATAGTCAGAGTTAAAATTGCAAGCTGGACACGTAAGGCCGGTATGCACATTCCACACGGATAATGTTCCCAGGCTAGGAAAGTCATTAATAGTCTACATCAAGGTCACACACATATTGAACAATGTCTTGTCATGCAAGTCATACGTCTCGACCCCCACATTCCACAACTCGACGAACTCTGAGATCAGCGATTGGAGCTACACATCGATGTCATTTCTCGGTGCCTTTTTGCCTGGAATGATCATAGACATAATGTAAGAGCTTTGTTTCATACACATCCAGGGGGCAAGTTGTATGGGATCAAGACAACTGGCCAAATACTGTAGCTTGTGCTGAGATTCCCAAACGGATTAAAACCATCGGTCGCCAAAGCAAGATGAACATTTCTAGGGTCCGCTGTAAAATCTGGAAAGCTTGAGTCGAACGCTTTCCATGATTGAGCATCCCGTGGATATCTAAGTTTACCATCCTCGTTCTTGTCAGCTTTGTGCCACCTCATATGCTCAGCTGTCCTGGACGACATAAACAATCTCTGTAAACAAGGTTTTAAAGGAAAGTACCTAAGAATCTTTGCGGGCTTCTTCTTCTACTTTTTCCCCTTCCTGACAATCCTGAACCTCGAAGTGTGACACTTCTTACAAGACTCGCTACAAGCGTCCTCTCCCCAATAAAGCATACAGTCGTTCGGGCAAGCATTGATCTTTTCGTAGTTTAGGCCTAACCTGTTAATTATCTTCTTGGCCTTGTAGAAGTTTGTGGGAATGTCCGCATCAGGGAACGCATCTCGTATCAATTCCAGCAACATCAACATTGCCTTATCAGTGACCGGTTGAGAAGGTGACCACCATTGCCGACTAGCTAGTCCGTCTCCATGTTCCAGGGGACCACGACTTTTGGCCCGTCCAACAAAGTTACCCCGGCAACATCAAGTGACATCCTGTTGATGTTCCCATTTGTATCTGTACTAATGAAAAAACTATTTTTTTATTGCTTTTAAATTTAAGGAAATGAAATTTAAATTTAGTGAATAACTTAATTATATTTACCTTCGACATCCACCACAAAATCCGGTGGAACGTAAAGACGACGATCGAGGGTTCCCTTGGCCCCGCTCGTTTTCCCTATCCAGGAACTGTTGCGCCTCGCTTGTAGGCATGCCAAGATCTATCTCTTCATCTTCATCGAGGTCACTAATCGAAAGAATAGCGCCTCGTTCTCCTCCTACTATCTCAAGAGTCACCGACTCTAGGATTGGTTGAACCGCACTCCCCTCGAATGTAGGCCCACGCCCTCGCCATCGCCCTCTGTATGGGATCTGCTGTCACTTCGTCTTATAACTTTCCTCGGGGGATCCACTCTCTTACCTCTATCACCGTTAGTCATAATGTTTTACTTTTACCGTACAAGTATACAAGTAAAAGTGAAAATCGAATGACGAGGGTGAGAGAAAAGTTAAAATGAAAGCACAATTATGAGAGAAACTGAAGTGAGTGATCGGTTAAACCGCGACATTTTGTAGCGGTTATTTCAAACCACTATAGAAACCGCTACCAAGTTACCTCAGTAAACGGATAATATAGCGGTTCCTCATAACTGCTACTTAAACTACTATAAATGTAAGACCTTTCATATTCAGTAGCGGTTTTGCCAATGACCGCTACTAAAATGATTTTTTAAAAAACAAATCCAAACTAATTGATTTATTAGTTTTACTAATAAACCAATTAGTTTGGTTAAAAAAACATATATATATATATATATATATTTTTTTAAATAAGTGTGCTTAAAATAGTCTAACAAGTCCGTGAAGATTGGGCTTTCATGTAGCCACCGATCTCTCTGAATAGGTTTACTAAATCATTTTGATCAGGGATATTTTACAGAAAGAAAGGTGGCTACAATAAAACCCAACCATCGATTACTTGTTAGACGCGATTAAGAAGAGTAGAAGTGTTCGGGTCTAAGAAATAACCAAATGTGCATTGTCGCTAAAGAGCTACCTCCAGCTTCAGGATAAGAAAGGCAAATATCTGCATCTATCATCTCTCGATATAAGAGATGAAAGCTACAGATATCTGCATATCTTCATACGAAGCAAACTTAGCTCTTTTAGTGACAATGCAGATTCGGTTCTTTCTCGTTTTATATATTTTTTCCATGTATGGTCAAGTATATATAGGTGAAATATTAGTAGCGGTTCGATTTATGTAGCACTAATACCTAAAATGCAACAAGAATGGGGCCTTTGGCTTACTTGTAGCGGTTCTTCATTATAACCACAGCAAAATAACCATGACAAACATATTGGCGCGAAATTGGTAGTAGTTTGTAATTATAACCACGACAATAATACCGCAACAAAGATCCCTGCCATTTGGCGCCAACTTTGTAGCGGTTTTTCATGGGTAAACCGCTACAAAATAACGTTCAAACACGCACGCATTTTGGCGGCAGTTTTCCGCTACAAATTTGTAGCGGTTTTGCATATAACCGCTACAAATTCATGAATTTGTAGCGGTTTTTGTTGACCGCTACTATATAACCGCTACAAATCAAGCTTTTTTTTGTAGTGATTTAGTCAACGAAATCCTGGAATTTAGTCGACTAAATGTCGACAATTAGGTTTTTTAAAAACCTAAATGCCGCGAAACTCAACCTAATCGATTAATTGACAGTTAGTGTTTGTGTGTGAATCTGGAAAGAAGGAAGAAAAATAATCATGTAGAGAAGAAGAAGAAAACGACGAGGATCTAGAAAGAAAAGAAGAACATAGTTATAAGTATATATATATTTCAAAGGATACTGTTGTACCATAATGATCACTGTGAGTGCATATAAACTGAAACAAACAAAAAAAGCCAGAGAGCCATGCGTGCATTTTTGCAAAGTTATTGATGAATACATATTTTTACAATAATGGATAAAAATAGTGGATAGTAGATTAATTATAAAAGAATAATAATAATAATAATAATAATAACAATATTAGGAAAGCAATAATGAGATGAATAAAATATATTAGAGATTATAGGATTTGATCTAAGGTATCCCTAAATAATAGGATCTAACCAACTAATAGGTAGGGAATATATGTATATGTTATATTATAATCATATAATAATAATAATAATAATAATAATAATAATAATGGATAATAATAGAAGTAAAAATAATGATAATCATGAAATCAAGAAGATAATGATATGATCCAACTTATTCCTAAATAATAGGATTTGAATTAATTTGTTCCTAAATAGTAGGATCTGACTAACAAATTCTAATATTATTTAATTTATAATATTGGTGGCAAAATAAAATGGATAAATAAAATATAGTGATTATAAATAAGGAAATAGATTAAATAAATGTCGAGGCCTCAATTTTTTTTGAATGCGCACAACTTTTATTATTATCCATTATTATTATTATTATTATTATTATTATTATTATTATTATATGATAATAATATAACATATACATATATTCCCTACCTGTTAGTTGGTTAGATCCTATTATTTAGGGATACCTTAGATCAAATCCTATAATCTCTAATATATTTTATTCATCTCATTATTGCTTTCCTAATATTATTATTATTATTATTATTATTATTATTATTATTATTATTATTATTATTTTATAATTAATCTACTATCCACTATTTGTATCCATTATTGTAAAAATATGTATTCATCAATAACTTTGCAAAAACGCACGCATGGCTCTCTGGCTTTTTTTTGGTTTCAGTTTATACGCACTCACAGTGATCATTATGGTACAGGTAGTATCCTTTGAAATATATATATATACCTATAACTATGTTCTTCTTTTCTTCCCAGATCCTTGTCGTTTTCTTCTTCTTCTCTGCATGATTATTTTTCTTCCTTTTTTCCAAACTCACACACAAACATTAACTATCAATTAGTCGATTAGGTTGAGTTTTGTGGTGTTTAGGTTTTTTAAAAACCTAACTGTCGACATTTAGTCGACTAAATCCCAGGATTTAGTCGACTAAATGTCGGGGGCATTGAAAAAAATTTGAACCCCATGACATTTAGTCAACTAAACCACAGGGTTTAGTCGACTAAATGTCGACAAAATTAAAAAAAAAAAAAAAAAAAAAAAAAAAAAAAAAAAGAGGCCCGACATTTAGTCGACTAAAGCCCTGTTTTAGTCGACTAAATGGGGGCAGAGAGGGAATATGTTTCCAAAGAGAGGCACAATGAGAAATAGTTTCAAAGTAGGGGCATTTTGGTAAATAATTTCCTAAAAATGGGCACTTTGGGAAAAAAACCATTTTTTCCTTATAGAGATGGCCGAATACAATATACTAATATTTGTAAACAAGCCACCTAACTTCTTCCATAATATCTCTAAAAGGGTGGTGGATGTCATAGAGTAATCAACTTTATGCCTTCCAAAAAATGTGAGAAGAGGCAAATTGTTCTCTGTCCCCTCCCTAACCCAACAAAAATTGAGACCATGTATTACACCAAATAGTTCTGTGATAGCTAGAGATACTGATGTTAGCTTGCTACTAGAACTGTTAGTGACAACATTTCACCTAAGAGGGAGATGAACTGGGTGATAATAAAAAAAATTAACCAAATATGACAATCAATTAAATCAAAGAGAACAGTTAGAGAAATATCACCAAAGTGTACACATAAGTTTATACTCGTTTGACCCTAATTTCCTAACCTACATCCAGTCCCCAAAACGTCTCTAAGATTTTCACTAATGATCCAAAATTATACGGGTTCTTGATACCTCAGTACAGAGTAATCTGTAATACCCTAATTTTCATAATACATGTAATATTGTATTTTGGTAAATTCAAAATACAAAGGTGAATAGGTGGTCTCAAAGAATTATAATCTATTGATTATGTTCTTATCCAAATTTTACTTTGGAATTAATTAACAAAGGGTTAATTATGAGACATGATTTAAGAGAATATGTTGTCTCTAAATTTTAATTGGTTTATTATCATTTTTAGGGAAATACTTAGTTTAATTGTTATTTATTAACAATCATCCTTAACAAAATAAGCTTGCACTAATTAAGATTAGTTGCATAATTCTTCAAGATGACATCACAAGAGCACATGTTTTATAGTGAAGGGTGAGGATTAAAACTTCTTGATTAAGTTTAGATCCAATGATCTTAATAAATCCCCTAATTAACCTAAATCCATGAGAAAATAAATGGACCAATGGGAGGCTTAGGATGTCATTTATTAGAGACAAAAAAAACACAATTTGGGAGCCAAGGAGAAAGGGAGGATCGGATGGTTAGCTTGAGAAAGGAGGAAGGAATTTCATTTTATTTAAATTCAATTAAACAAAGCACATGGGATAATTTGAGAGGACAATTTGGAAGAGGATAGGATAAGGTAATAAATGGAGTGGAAGAGGATAAGGAGAGAGAAAAGAGAGAGGAAAATAAGACTTGTTGAAGAAGGGAGAGAGGAGAAGCTAATTAAACATTGTTGAAAAATCAACAAGTTCAACTAACCAATGGGAAGCTTCAACAAGGAATATTTAGTTAATAAAATATAAATTAAATGTCCAAGAAAAGGATGTAGTTTTCGGAAGGTTGGAGATCAAAAATGATGAAAAATCCACATAAGTGGCGCACATGCATGGAGGAGTTTTAGTGGTATTTATTATTAAATAATCAAAGGTATTTAGCTAATGAATAAATGCATATCAAATGCTGAACAAAGAGGGGATGTCAGCCAGCTTTTTGGGAGGTTGAGATTGAGTTTCAAAAAGTGATTTTCCATCCAATGGATAAGGTGAGTTTTGGGCAAATTTAATTGCCACTTGTGTCCTTAAAATTTCTCTATAAATAGAGGGTTCTTCTCTTCAAATTCTTCACACCAAAATCAGTTTAAAACATCTGATTTTAAGATTAGAGAGTGAGTAGGGTGAAGTTCATGAAGCAAGAAGGAGAGTCTTCAAGAGGTAAGTTCTAGTATTTAAATTTCTAGTCTTTAGTTTTTATGAGTTCTTGGTATGAATGTTAGTTTAATCTAGAAAATTAGAGAATAAATTCCTATACTTGTTTTTAGGCCTCATTGCATTGCAAAATGCCTGAAGAGGTAAAAACATGATAGGAAATTATGTTTGGAAGTCCTTAGATTAAATTTGTAAGAGTTGCAGAATTTTCGGTTCTTAAGTCCTTGTCAGGCAGCGGAAAAGATGCTATGATTTTATGTAGCAAATGAAGTTGTAAAATCATGAAATTCTCCAGAAATAAAGTAGACATGTAGGGCTTTCCAAATATATAAAATATGCAACATTTTGATCTCTGATCAAGGAGATATGAATTTTTGAAATTAAGCCATTTTTACTGGAATAACATCTGAGCAACGTTGAGAAAATTCAAAACTGGGAATGATATGATTGGAACGAGTTAAAGATGTTATTTTTCCTTCAAAATAGACTTATTAAGGGAAATTTTGGCTTTGGTTTCATCTCAAAATGATTTTTCTAGAATTAGTTATGATTTTTCAAAGTTAGACGAAAATCTGCCCAAAATGCTGAAATCAGTGTTTTCCGAAAATTTAGGGGATAAATTGGAAAATAAATCTACCAGGGGTAAAATGGTCTTATATAGTCAAAATATCTCTTGAAATAATATTTGTGAATTAATAGAGATGATATTACCTTTATAGGATATCTATGATCGCAATCTGTCGAAACGTACTGAAAGTCATCAACGAAGGTACGTTCGCGTACTGTAACACTAACTCTGATGCTTATTGTATGCTTATATGTGATCGACAACTATACAAGTGAATTGTATAGATAACTTTACATGTGATGTGTATTGTTAACATGGATAACTATACATGTGAATTGTATAGATAACTGTACATGCAATGTATATTGTTAGCATATATAACCTTACATGTGATATGTACGGTGGATATATTAATCTTGCATCTGCTATATACTTATGTGTTGATTAATGTTGTGATGTCGTACATATATTGTTTACATAAGTATGAGGTTAACCGTTACCTGAGGTTCGATGCATAGACCTCAGCTCTTAATATAGCTTCAGGATCAGGAGTACTAAGCACCAAAGATAAGGGCAAGCAGCATGCTTAGAGTCCCAGCCGAAGAATTTCTTTTTGGACTTGTATTACCATATCAGTAAATATTGAGACTTTTGTACTGCTGTATAAGCAACTAGGTACCTCAACAGGATGTTTATCAGATACTCGCTCTTTTAAATTGCTCCGATGCTCTACTCTAATGAAAGTACCTTATTCCGCTTTTGAAAAATGGGATGTTACATAATCCTCATCAGAACGCACTCCCCCTTATAAGTTGTAATCTAATAACCACACTAAAGATCTCACTATCTTAAGATTTTACAGAAATCAAATCTCTTAAATGACTCTCCCAGAATAGATATATAATCACTGATGAACATATAATATTAGAAGATATTTTAATACAAGAATTTATGAGCAATAAATAAGCATTATTTGATCGTGTGCTTAGTTAGTTGCTTTGTCTTGAATGCTCAAGTATTTATAGTTGAATACCATTAGTGACCGTTGTGAAGGTTCATGTGAAGGTTCAAACTTTCCATTGTGAGTGTTCAAACTATTCGTTAAAGTGATTAAGCTTTTCCGTTAGAGAGAGATTGGAGTCATTGGAAAAAATTGAGGTTTGATCGCTTTCACTTCTCCATAATAAATCTTCACATGACAACCTGCTCTGGGATTGGTTAAGGTTTGGTCGCTTTCATCTTCACCGTGATTGACACTTCATACAATATTCATTTGACCTACTCTGAGATCACTTCCATGTACTCTGTTTCTATCATCTCATTTAGTATTCTAACACATTATTTTGCTTTTGATCTTTTGGAGATAATCCATTATTTAAATCATCTAAAACTCATAAACAAATATGTTTAGTAGCTTAAGGATTAATATGAGTACTAATATAAGTGTAATCATATGTTAAATGGTAAATTTTAATTCTCAGAGATGATGATTCAGTGTAGCAAGAACTGACACTTGAGTGTGATTTCAGACTCACTCGAGTGCACTTATTAACACACTCGAATGCTGATGAATTAGCTAGTAAAAGATTACTGAAAAATAAGATATTCAAGTGTTTTGAAACACACACTTGAGTGCTAGTTAAAATGGTTTCAACTTCCACTAGATACTCAAGTGTCACAGAGGTACACTCGATTGCTTTACTTGAGTGTCACATAGATTTACTCAAGTGCATCTCGTAAAAAGAGACAACACTCTTGATTCATTAGTGAGTGTCTTGCACTGAACTTGCAAATGCATACCTTTCACTCGAGTGTTCATCACAATACTTCTAGAACTGAAGTGAGTGTCATGCAAAATCTTTGTAAGTGTTAGCTAGTACTCAAGTGTTCACTTATGCACTCACGTGTCCATCACAACACTTCTATAAATGAAGTGAGTGTCTTGCAAAAATACTTGTAAGTGTTAACTAGCACTCAAGTGTCCAATTATGCACCTGAGTACTTTGAACTTGTTACTCAAGTGTTGATCTAAATACTCAAGTGATCATCTTATATCACTTGGTAACATTTCTTGATTTAAATTTTAGTTCAATGTTCACTCGAGTGTCTTGAAACATATACTTAAATGACTTGAATCATCAAGTGTTATTTCTTTTCCAAGTTTGTTATCATCAAAACATTAATCGAGAACTAACAAAAACCACATATCCATCTATTTTGCTGGTCTCAAATAACCCCACCGCAACCAGTACGTCGATCCTGCAACACAAAGCCATCCACTTTAAGCTTCATAAAAAGCCTCCCCCTCATCATGCATCCCATGTGCTATGCCTAATCCAGACCCATAGAATTACAATGCACTATCAGATCTTGATCTAAGCAAGAACGAAAGAAATTGTTATTTGCATTACATGATTCATCCGTATGATCCCCTCCAAACAATCTATTACATCTTGACACCTAAATATCCCAACAAATATATTCAAACAAATTCACCTATGGGACCTTCTTTATGTATGCCATGCTTGCTTCATGTTGCAAATTCCACTTGACCTAGTTAGTTCCCTATAAGGAGGAAAAGATATGTCATTTTGTTGGGATAGTACTACAAATGTCCATTAATCAATTGCATTGGTGCAATCGATCTGGAAGATGCATTGAGTCCTCCTTCGCTTCACATGCATATGGGCAAATTGTTGTTGTACCTATACCTCTACTCTATCTGAGTTAAGCCATATTTGCTCTTCCATGGGAGAATAACCACATAAAATATTTGACCTTCTCTGGAACTGTCCATCTCCATATGTGTTTCCAAATGCTATCACTACGGGGATCTGTACTGGCAAAAGGAAAATGATATGCACTTTTAATAGAAAAAGTTCCACCATTAGATAGTTTCCAATAACACTTATCCTCTCCTCTCTCCTCACAGGGTGGGTTTGCGATGATAATTTTCTCAATAATGTGTATAAGCAACCAGAACAACATCTTATTTCTATCCTATTCACCAAACTAATTCACAAACTATGATGCTCTCTAATTTCTGTTAACTAATCCATCTTCCCCAAGACTAAAATCAATTAGAGGACAATTCATCTTAAACCAGTTGTCTAACTAGAAAAAGGATGTTAAAACATTTCATTTCTTCCTACCAAGACTATCTCAGAAAGATGACCAAACTTTGCATATTCCCCTCTAAGTAAGGGAGGCATTTCCTTTATTTGTAACCTTTGGTAATTTTAGGTCCTCACATTTGTATTTTGATCGGAGAACTTTAACTCATAGGGCTTCTCTATTGCAAGTCAGGTGCGAGCATAACTTCAAATTGAAGGCTATGTTCTACTTTACCAAGTTCCAGATTCTCAGTGCACCATCAGCTCTATTTCTCATTATTTGGTCCCAAGAAACAAGATGGAGTTCCCTTCCATTTGCTTCTCCTTGCCCCATAAATTACTTCTACTCTGTTGTTCCAATCCAATCAACAAACCCTTTAGGAGTGGAATTGTCTACATATAGTATGAAAGTATAGCAGAGATAGCATCTCCTTCCAATCTACTCTCTCTCTCTCTCTCTCTCACTACACACACACACATATAAATACATATATGTATATACATATACATACATATGTATTTACACACACACACCTGTATGTGTGTGTGTGTAATTTTATACTCCTCAAATGTCTCACAACTACTTGTTAGGTTTGATCAGTTTTTTTAAACAACAAAATTAGAGGAGAAGACAATGGAAGCATGAAATTATAAGTATGATGATCAAAATCGTGACTTCTCATGAGATAATCTGATAATGCAGCCCCACATTTCCATTGTTAACCAATGGTTTTGTGTGTTAAACAGCCCTACAGGTGCTTGGTATTAAATGAATACTATAGAGATTTCACCACTATCCAATAAGAGTGGCCTCACTTCTCATTCTTATATAGATAATTTCATGAGATAATTTGCAATGGATACATTATCCTACAGAATTATAATTTCATTAAGAGTTTTGATTAGCCCTACCAAAAGGCATTCTAACACTTTTTTTTACCATATAAGGGAAGTAGCAATTTATGTCAATGTTAGCAGAACTAACACAAGACTTGATTTTGCTCATTGAACCCTCTTGATGGGACTGTCAATCATAAAGGTTGGCTTGTTGAATGATAAGTCACTATCTTATTATATTATTTCATATCTTAATTGGGAATTTTATCATGTTTATTGAGCCAAAAATGAATCATTGTAATTAACTTGGATTCAAAGGGATCAAATGAAATTAGGTTCAAAGTGTATAACTGTCATATTTTTATAATTATCCTTAAATGACTGATTTTTAGAATATTACTTCCTCTGATTCTTAATGTATGTAACGTCCTAACTTTTAAAAACGGAATATTTTTTTTTCATCAAAATCATTTCAAATCATCAGAGTAAAGCATTTGAGCGGAAGAGTAACTGATATATATTCAAAGTGCCAACCATAGTGTGTGTGGCTGATTACAATAGCGATACAATAACTGAGTATTTCCAAAGTGATGGACAACAACAAAAGGAAAGCTTCTACCGGAACGTCAAAAGGAAATCTTCAGCTGGGTCTTCTATGCGTCCTGTTTGCACTTCTCCTCGGTTCTCGGACCTCCCGACCTTGAAGCTATATTAAGAGCTGAGGTCCAATGCCCATTAGACCTCAGGTAACGGTTAACCTCATGTTTACCTATGCAATATACGAACAAACAAATATATAACAAGCGTAACCCTATTATCACGTAGCCCCCCTGGCGAATGTGTGGCACTTAGCATATATGTGGCACTTAGCTAATACATGGCACTTAGCAAGCATTTGGCACTTAGCCACTATATATCTCAATAGCACATAAGCCCCCTGGCAGATATGTGGCACTTAGCAACATGAACATATCAACAATACACAATACACAGTAGAGCTATCAATTACCATTTTAACAATACAGCAAAGCTATCAATTACCATATATACAAGCATAACTTACACATAGTACATATACGCATACAGTAAACATTAAAGTTAGTATTACAGTACGCAAACGTACCTTCGTTGTCGGGTTACGGTACGTTTTGACGATCGGAATGCTGTCACAAATATCCTCTAAGGATAATATTGTATTTATTAATTCGCAAACAATATCCTAAAAGATATTTTGGCCACTACTGACCATTTTACCCCAGGTGCTTTTATTTTCCATTTAATTTCCACAAAATTTCGGAAAAACGCTGGTTCAGCATTTCTAGGCAGAATTTTGTCTAACTTTGAAAAATCATAACTAAATCTAGAAAAATCGAAACGAGGATCCGTAAAATTTCCCGGACTCCTTAGAATGTCTACTTTCGAGGAAAAATACTGGAATTCACCTAGAATTCAAGAAAAATTCCCAGTTTCAACGTTTCAAACCTCTGCCCAGAATTTTCCCCAGAAAACGTAGCTTAACTTCTGGAATTTTTATCTCTTTGCACAGAACTTCAAATGACACACTTTATATATATTTGGAAAACCCTATATGTCTACTTTCACCATGAATTTACTCATAATTTTAGAACATCATTTCCTTCATAAAATATTAACGTTTTTGCTACTGGCTCCTGAAATCGCTAACCGATGAAATTTTGCCAGAGCTTCGCTATTTTGATCATAATCTTCCAAAATTTTTTGCCATACTTCTTCATCATTTTTTCGAAATAAAGGCAATGGAAACCATAAAAACATGAAAACAAAACTATAATTAGAAGATTAAAGATCAAAATAACATTTTCTAACATTTCTACTACAAAAACTAAGAACTAGAACTAAAAGACTAAAAGCTTCTTTACCTCTTGAAAAACCTTACTCCTTGCTCTTAGAGCTCTTCCACTCACTCCCTCACACTCTCAATTTCGGTTCTAGCTTGGTGAATTGGTGAGGATTTGTGAAGTGGGAGGCCTCTATTTATAGCCAAGCAATGGGTAACTTCCCAACAACTTTCCTTTGATCTTAGCCATTGGTTTTACCTTAGTAAAGAAGTTTTAATCCTACCCTTACACCCCTTTCAAACCGCCACCTCCCCCCTTTTTTCTTAGATTTTTGCTTCATCTCTTATTTATCCCAAATGCTAATTTAGTTAGGTGTAAGTTGGTGTTTTTATTCAAGATCTAATTTCACTTTAGTAATCATAATTTTATGACTAGATTTATGGAAATTTTAAACTTCCTGAAACACTTAGGTATGAATCCTAAAAGTATACGAAAATGACTTTGGAAATAGCCAAGTTCAAGCTCATAATTTATTGGTTTCAATTATCTATTGATCTTTAATACTTAGTTTCAATATTTCAAGATATGATTTAATTTCTATGGATTCTCATCTACTTGTATCTGATTAAATACTAATTTACTACTCAAGTTTTTACTTTGGATTTCAAATAATTCTTCACTTTGGTTTAATCTTGACTTTCTTTACTACACACACACACATACACAACTCTTAGACACACACACACACACTCACAACCTCTCTCTCTCTCTCCATTCTATCTTCTTCCACAAGCATTAAATGACCCATGTGCCTACCACATTAAATATTATAACTCTTCTTCCTCTCCAAGTAAAAAAAAACGTCCCCCCCCCCCTCCCTCTTGGCTCTTTAATTTGTGTTTTAATTGTCTCACAATCATCTAGAAGAAAGTCTCTTATTGATTGATGTTTAATTCACATGGATTACACTTTATGAGGTTAATTAAGGCTTTTGATCTTACTTTATGAAATTCAATCCTAGCCATTACTTAATGTTTAATTTTCCCAAGTTGATTAACAAGTTTAATTAGAGCTTTAATCACAAGATTAGTAATCTTGTAAGCTTTAGGGACTAATTTTATATACCTCTTACTTATGCTAAATTAATTAGCAACACTCTTTATGCTAATCTTGATCCTCCATTGGTCATTAATATCATATTTTACCTCATTATTTCTCAAGGAAAATAATCCCATAAATTACCTAAATTAGAGACAACATACTTTCTAATTTTTAATAAATATTTAGTTGCCTCTTTGGATTTATCATAATATTCTTAGATTTTATAACTCTTAACTTCACTTAGGAATTTTTAGCTCTTTATTCCTCCTAATTTCATGAGAAATTACCTTTAAGAAATAAGGTAATTATTTCACTAGTTTTGAGACCACAAATTCACCTATTTTCGATAAGTATTATTTGTCAATATAATATTCCAGATAAATAATTATCCAGGTATTACAATGTAAGACCTATTTATCTAACTTGGTTAGATTAAGGAAATTAATTTAGTTATATGACATTTTTTTTAAACATCCTAATCATATTTCTTGATTATCTGCATCTCTCTTTTATTTGGTTATTATTGAGAGAGCATCAATAGGGGTAAATTAGAAAAAATTTGATAAATATGGATAAAAAAATCTTATATCTAGAATCAAGATCAACTGGTCAATTAGGAACCAGAGGAAGCACATGATCTTAATTTGTATTATAGGTGCTTGGAAGAAATTGGAGTAAACACTTAAATTGACAGCAAGTACTAGAGTTATTAATGATGAAGGATTAAGTTAATGACAAAAAATGATCATTTGAGTTTCAGAAATGACAAATTAAGACTATGTGACTGTGCGTTTTAGGCACTTTAGAAACAAAGTTAATTTTTATTTTATATTTTTTATACAATTTTAATATATATTGTTATTTGGTAAATTATTTAGTTAAGAGATTTTTTTTTTACGCGGCCAAAAGTGAAGAGATTGTTATTATAAGTAGAGTAGTCAATGATGAGAATGTGTGGCAAATTAAGGAGGGTTAATGGTTATTTTTATGTTGGAAGTTTTCGTTGAGGAATATTAGATATTCCGAAGTCTTTGAAGGAGCAATTTCACCTTTCACCTTTGAAGTTTACAAAACTCAGCAATTTTACCTTACCGTCCACCAATGTTAAGTTTAATTGTTAAATCAATCAAACTTCACATATGGCTTGTCACCTCATCATCTACATCACACCTCATCATCTCTTCTTGTTTTTTTTTTTTCTTTGTCTTCCTCATTCACCCTTTTATGGGGGAAAAAAAACTGCCCATCGACCCCTTACCCACTACAGCCATAATCCCTCACCCCCACCCATTTGAAGCCAAGTCGTAAAAGGGCAAAACCATGAGAAGAAGAAAATAATGATTACTTCTTTAGAGGTCTAGTGGCTATGTCGGGTCTTAAATCTTTCACTCTCTTGATTCTCACTTGCTCCTACTGGAAGTGGAAGCTTTTTGGGTTCCTTGATGAAAGCCGTGAAGTGAACTAGACCTGAAGGTTGGCAAAGTCAAACGTGATAGAACCCAAGAACCTTTCACTTTGGTGGCTTGTGAACCCAAGAGAAGCCCACATGCTTGTCCAGGCTGACGTCCTCAAGCCATGATAGATCGGCGAAAATGGTCGTGACTCTGAAATAAGAGAGTCAAACTGAAAGCTATGATAAGGTACTATTGGCATAATCACCGTATACAGTACAAATTGTTGGCAGTAGCACTTACAAAAACACAACAAACATATAGTTCAAGTCACACCCAAGAGTGTTGTCTTTTGGAGATATTCTGTAGCCCCCTTAATAAATTAGAAAGTGGCACTCCCCATGATTAAAAAAAAAAAAAAAGATCTTCCAGCAGAAAGCAAGGTGACAAGATAGCAAAAAGATAACAATGCAACTCATAAGAAGAGAGAGGAGAAGAGCTCGATGTTACTCAACCTCGTTGCTCTAATCTCAATCCTGTTGACCTTACTCTGTACATTGCCTTTTATAAACATAAATCATGTGACCGTTGAGAGTAGCAATAAAATTGAAATTTAGTTAACATCCGTAGATCTTATTACAATGGGAATCCACGTCATACAATACCAACATTTATGGTACCCCTTAACTACTTGAATCTCCTCATGAGACTGCATATTTATATATATGCTCAATCTCTTCATAGCACAAGGGCAGAAATCCATAAAAGCAACAAATTATCAACAATTTGTTCATACCCATATTGAACTGCAAAACCACTTCTAACAAATTTTTAACATCATAAGGAATATTTACATATAAAATCTTATACCAAGATAACTATATAGCCACAAATTATGAAAATCATATTTATCTACCATAGATAAATGATTGAATTTTCATACCACATAATGCTCAAGCAACACGAAAAATTTAAAAATAAAATAAATCATTTAAAACAATAAAGTTCTTAAGAATTGAAGAAGGTTTCTTTTTTTATTAATCCCACGCCCACAAACCCTATTATTAAATACTTCCTCTGGTCCTTTTTATAAGTTTCAAATTTTTGAGTTGATTGGGTCTTTTATATAAAATTCACTTTAGATTTGTCTAAATATTTCAAATGCTTTTTTTTTTTTGCTAATTTTGTCTCTAATTAATTATATTCTATCTCATCATCTTTTCCCCACACATTCTCTTTCATTTGTTTTCTTAATGTTTCTATCTCTAATTTACGCTCTTATAAATAAGGGCATATTAAAAAAAAAAAAAGATATTTCTTACCTATTTATTATTCTTAACTAATTTTAATAGATATTTTAAACTAACTAATTTGGTTATTTATAACTCTTATAGAAAGGATGAGAGTACTTTATATCATTACAATGTGGACAAGAGAATATTCGAGGAATAATTCACTAAATACAGGAAATTACTTATATTAAGGACCATGATTTCCTTCTGTTATGTGTTCAGAATGTAAGACCAAAGGGAGGACTTAGAGCGGATGTCTGTGTTTTCCATTAGTCTTCACCCCTTTCTAAAAAGATTCAAATAAATTAACCATCGAAGGTTTAGATCAACAGGACGGGGTTTGTCCCAACTTAACTGAGGATTTGGAGTTCAAAACTTGCAACGCTGCAGTGTTAGGTGGGGGCGTTGCCTGACTGCTGTCTTGGAATATCGAATGCGTTTTGAAAAAAAGAAAGAAAAGATTCCAATAAGTAGCGATGATAATTTTTTTTAATTCCTTGAAAATAAAATATTGGAATATTGAACTATGGTTAAGATCGTATCTTATTTGTTAATATCATAACTAGCAAGTGATTGTACCCAATAAATAGAAGTTCTAGTTAATGTGTTTAAGGTGTGTATGATAATGAAATCACACCATATTAAGAGATATGATCATCTGAGTCTCTCTAAAGAGATAGAAGTCCTTTCAAGATCCATAGAGTTATGATTAGTTGTTAATCACCCTCAAGTGAGGGATGATCATTATTAAATTCAAATGGGTTGATTTGTATCTTGACAATAATCATTTGCTATCAATGAAGATTCATCTTAATTATATTAACATAAAATAAATTTGATAATGCATGATTGTGTGTGTGTGTGTGTGAGAGAGAGAGAGAGAGAGAGAGAGAATGGGTGTTATGGTGTAGTAAATTCTTAGGAACCATTAAGACCTATAGACAGGGACGAAACTTAGTTGATACAAGGGAGGGGGGCCAAAAAATCAAAAAAAAAATTCAGAATTTTTTTTTTAAAAAAATTAATATAATATAAAATTTATTTTTAACCCCCCTAATTTTTATTTTAACATTTTCCCCTCTTTCTTTTCATTCCCTCCCGCTCACTTTAAGCGTACACGGCACGTTTCCTAGAAGATTAGCAATGAATCATTCTTTTTTTATACATACAATATAATGAATCATTTTTTAATTTCACTGTCTCTTCCTGGAGAACACGCCTATTTTTCAAGTCCTTCCGCCTACGATGAATCATTGCTAATCCCTCCATCGTTTTTACCTAGAACACGCCTATTTTTCTCCTACTCTCCCTTGATATTTGATAGCTCATTTGTGATTTTTCGGCTCTTGCTCGCTACAACCTACAGGTAAATTCTCCCATCATATTTCTTTGCTCTCATTCAACTCCATATTTACTCTGTCTGGTCTTGATTTTTTTTCCAATATAAGAAATTGCCTAATCAGTAGATCTCATTGAAATGGTAATTCATATTGAAAGAGAAATAGCTGACACTTTCACTACTGATTCAATTATTGATGATTTCAAGTTATTAAAAGAGCAAAGATTAAATGAAGGCAATTTTTAATTGTTTCACTTAGTATAGTATTTTATTAATTTTGTATTATAAATTACATTGTTAAATTTTAATATTTTGATATATTATATAACAAGCAATCTTCTGGGATTTCATGATATCTTCTCATTTTGTAATTGATATGACACACATACTAGAAACAGGTATGTTATCTTATACATTAGAATTGTTAAAATACTTTTATTATAAATCTGAATATTTTTTTCTTTTATTAAACATTTGATATTTTTTTTCTTTTTTTGTTTATATTCTTTTATTTTTTAATACATTTTAAAATTTCTTTTATAAAAAAAATTCAGGGGCGTTGCCCCCAAAACCCTGAATCTCACCAACACTATTTGCCCCCCCCCCCCCCAAAAATATTTTTTCTAAGTTCCGTCCCTACCTGTAGATAAGATATCAATCACAGCTACATGTTGTTTCCTTCTTCATTAAACTGAGAAGAAAATATTTTATTTCAAAAATTGAATTTTAAAAAAAATATATGAAGTTTTCTTAATATTTTGTCTTAAAATAAATTTCAGCTCCGTCATGAGGAGATATAATGCGCAGATATTATATTTATGCCTGCTTTTTCATAACAGAGGCTTAAGAGATTATTATATTTAATGAAAGAGTTAATATCATTGTTGGTCCTTACAAAAATTGATAAAACTTTGTTTTTGGTTCATATAATTTTAAATTGTTGGTCTTTTATCCATATAGTTTCATAAAAATTTAGTGTAGGTTTAAGTATAGGGACAAAAATCAGAACTTGTTAAAAGTATAAAAACTAGTCATTTAACTCATTAAAATTTTACAAAATTATAGGAACTAAAAACAATAACTTAAAATCAAAAACCAAAATTTATTAAAACTATAACAACTAATAATAGTATTAGGTATGGAAATATAACTCAATGAGAGATGTAAAATTTCACTTATATACTTTACTTTTATTTTGAAATTGGCATGTGTGCATAATATAATATATATATATATATATATATATATATATATATATATATATATATCAAGCAATTTAATACACACATGCACGCATGCCAATATATAGAGTGTGTGTATTTTATTATATGTTTCAAAAGTTAATCTTCATAATTTGTAGGGGAAATAATTACAATCTGGTCCCAAAGACCAGAAATAATTACCAAAAGATCCCGTGCCAGAATTCCATTACAAAAAAATTTCAAAGAAGTCCTTGAGACTTTTTTGTAATTAATTGAATCTGTATTTACAATTGAAAATGCTATATTAACAACAAAAATTCTCAATTCATATTTACAACTAAAAATGCTATATTAACAACTCAAAATACATTTTCAGTTGTTAATATAATATTTCCAGTTGTAAATGCGGATTGAAAACTTTTGTTATTAATATAACATTTTCAGTTGTAAATACCGATTGACAATTTTTCACTTAATTACAAAAAAGTCTCAAGAGACTTTTTTGTAATGGAATTCTAGCATAGGACCTTTTGATAATTATTTCTAGTCCTTGGGACCAGATTGTAATTCTCCCAAAATATTATTTGAACTTTAAAATCTTGTTGACTACAATAGTAATAGGGTTAATGATGACAATAAAATAATTGACAATTCATTTTATTGAGAAATTACTTGGTAGTTTAAAGGGAAAATCTATATGGGGCCCTTTTAACAGAAATACCTAAAAAACACCTGAAGATTCTGAAAATCCCAAAAAAGTCTCCAGGGCCTTTTCTGGTATAATTTCATTAAAATTTTAGTTGTGAACGAGGTTGATATAATCGTTAACGGGGCTGATATAGTTGTTAACGTTTTAATGAAAATATACCAAAAAAAAGCCCTAGGGCCTTTTCTAGGATTTACAAAATCTTTGGGCCTCTTTTAGTTTTATTTTTATTTTATTTATTTTTTTTTGTTTTTTGGTTAAAAGGGCCTTCATATGAATTTTCCCTCGTTTAAAATTCAAGCAGTGTTTTTTTTTTTTTTTTTGATATTTTCCCTACTTTATAATGATCAATGGAAGCCGGATAAGTTGCTTGGGTTTTGCTTGCTAATGGGGTCATGGACTCATGGTATAGTCCTCTAGCTATTTGTAGGCCTTTGATGAGTTCGGATAATCTTATCGTTGCCCTACTTTACCAGCTACTCCTCACTTGTATTTTCCGTTCCCATTTCCGACCTATTTTGCTATTATTTTAATTCAAGTATACAGCCAAATCAATTATTCCCCGGGTCTCACTTGGATATTTCATTTTTATTCTAGCCTCAAGTTGCATTGTCACTGTAAGATCTCAGTGTTCTAAATTACTTTTAGTTGTATTCATCATTCAATATTATTTATCCAATATTATTCAATATCCTAAAATAATTTTTAGTGTAATATTTTCCCCTTAAAGTATATTTCTCATTAGCAACAAACACAACTTCAAATATTAAGTGCTATTATAAAAAATATCTTAGGGTAGCTAGTACATGTACAAAAAATTATTTTAGAATACTATGTGCTACTGAAAAAATATTTTAGGGAGTTAGATTCACTAAAAATTAGTTTAGAATATTAAATACTACGAGAAAAGTATATCAGAATGTTGTATACTACTTAATCCTTAAATATGTATAAATTATATGTTATAACTGTAATACCATTTGGCTTATGAGTTATTTATACTTGACGAGAGGATTCCACTCCTCAATAAAACCTCTTTACCCTTACATAATACTTCGACAAATTATTCTTTATAAGATCTCTTCTCCTAACATCTTGGTCAACCATCTTAACAAGCCAATTCAGTTTTAACTAATTAACTAATTAATCCCACCCAAACATTTTAAGTGATTATTTGGGCAGCAAAAAATTATATACGTAATTTATGTCATATAAAACTGACCATCTAAGAAAATAGTTTAAGAGGATGAGATATAACATAAATAGAAAAAAAAATGATAGGTGAAAAAAGAAGAGGTGATAGCATGGAGACAGAGATATTAATAAGCGTACATTTATAAATGAAATTAATCAAGCTTTGAATTTCTAAAATACAAGAAACAAAAAATAACATTAGGATACTTATGGAGGGAGCCAATGATGCATGTTTTATATTTTGTTATCAAATATCTATATATTCTTTATCACCTTGAAAAATTCAGAATAACTGAAATTTGATAGTTTTCTTTGTTGATCTACCTTTTTATTACAAGTATTTTTGTTTTAAGGTATATCAAACACTAAATTTAGGCATACTCCCACGTAGAATTTGAATATTGGATGATGACATAAATCTAATCTTCCTTATCCCAATTTTGTTTTGTTATAACAATGACTTGTATTGGACCTCTGAAGGCCCAGATTGATGAAGCTTTAAAGAGAATGGGAAATGATACATCATATGACGGATATGGGCCTTAAAGAATACTGGGCTGTGAAATATTAACCATTACAGGTTTCTATTGGGCCTAAAAAACCTAATCATCAATGTCAAAGGTTATTAAAAAAAAAAAAGAAAAACAAACAAACTAGAGTACATGGTGCCTTTTTTAAAAAAAGAAAATTAAAGGGAAAGGGTCTAACGGCATGAGGTTACAAATGTGATCAAACTAGTGACGTTTTATATGAGAGCTTTTGTAACATCCCATTTTTCAAAAGCGGAATAAGGTACTTTCATTAGAGTAGAGCATCGGAGCAATTTAAAAGAATGAGTATCTGATAAACATCGTGTTGAGGTACCTAGTTGCTTATATAGCAGTACAAAGGTCTGAATATTTACTAATATGATAATACAAGTCCAAAAAGAAATTCTTCGGCCGGGACTCTAAGCATGCTGCTTGCCCTTATCTTTGGTGCTTAGTCCTCCTGATCCTGAAGCTATATTAAGAGCTGAGGTCCATGCATCGAACCTCAAGTAACGGTTAACCTCATACTTATGTAAACAATATATGTATGACATTACAGCATTAATCAACACATAAGTATATAGCAAATGCAAGATTAATATATCCACCGTACACATCACATGTACAGTTATCTATACAATTCACATGTATAGTTATCCATGTTAACAATACACATCACATATAAAGTTATCTATACAATTCACTTGTATAGTTGCCTATCACATATAAGCATACAATAAGCATTAGAGTTAGTGTAACATCCTATTTTCATAAACGTTTCCATACAAAACTGAGAGTTGAAAATATTTAAAACAAAGAGTAACTGAATAACATTGTATGTAATGTATCTAACTGAACATTTAACCATATAATCATCCATGGGTTCAATATACCACAATTTATATTTCAAAAAGACAACGTCTCCACAAGGTCCTCACGCCTGCTTCTTACCCCTATCCTTGATCTTGACTCCCTGGAATCTTGAAGCTATAACAGGGGCTGAGGTTCAATTCCCATTGAACCTCAAGTAACAATTAACCTCATGCTTATGTAAACAGTATATGACAGATATTATAATAATAAATTCACTACTATCACTTTCAAAATCATATTAGCAAGTAACATAACACAGCCACTGCAATATGTATGTTACTCATAGTTTGCACATAACCAGTGCCACGATGGCCTATCGTGTCCTCAGCGCTAGGAAAACTCAACGGAGTTATCAAGACTATAACTCGTATTCAATTCAATATATCATAAGCAACTTACAAAATAGAGTATCAACAAGTGAAAACAACTTTCACATATAACCATACCATAAGCATAAGCGTTAATGTTACAATACGCGTCCGTACTTGAATTTGACGGGTTTTTGGGTACGTTTGACGTCGGAACTCGTGCACAGTCTATCCTAAAAGGGTAATATCGTCTCAATTAATTCTCAAATAACATTTCAAGAGATACCTTGGCCATACTTGACATTTTTACCCTTGAATGATTTATTTCCAATTTTTTTCATATAATTTTCGGAAAAATCGTTGGTGCAGAATTTCGCCTAACTTTGAAAAATCATAACTAATTCCACAAAAATCGAAATGAGGATCCATAAAATTTCTCGGAATCCTTGAGATGTCTACTTTCAAGGAAAAATACTGAAATTTACCCAGAACTCATGGATAATTCCCAATTTCTAAAATTCAAACTGCTCCCCAGAATTTCACCCAGAAAATGTAGCTCAACTTCTAAGATTTTTATCGTTTTGCACAGAGTTTCAAATGACACACTCTTTATATATTTAGAAAGCCCTATATGTCTACTTTCATCATGAATGTTCCCAGAATTTTAGAACATCATCTTCATCATAAAATACTAGCATTTTTACTACTGACTCCAGAAGTTCCTAATCGCTGAAATTTTGCCAGAGCTTCGCTATTTTGATCATAATCTTCCGGAAATTTTTGCCATACTCTTTCTTCATCATTTTTTCGAAATAAAGCTATTGGAAACCATAAAAACATGAAAATAAAACTGGAATTGGAAGTTTGATGATCAAAATAACATTTCTAGCATTTCTACTTCATAACCTAAGTACTTAAACTCAAAAGCTTAAAACTCCCTTACCTCTTGAAGACTACTTGCCTCCTATTTCTGCAGCTCCTCACTCTCTTCCTTCCTCTCTATATTTCGGTCAAGGCTAGAGGATTTTGTGAAGAGAATGTGTTGCTAAGCCTCCTATTTATAGCCAAAGGTCATGGTATTTCTTGTAATTTCTTCTCTTGCAATTAGCCATTGATCTTTGCTTGGAGAGAAGGAAATGATCCAAGCCTTCCACCTCTTCCCCCTTGGCCGTCCCCCCCCCCTTTCCTTCTAGAAATTATTTGCTTTGTCCCCAAGGAAAACTCCTTTTTCATTAAATTAACCCAATTAATCCCAAATCCTAATTTAGTTAAGTGTAAGTTGGTGTTTTAATTCAAAATTTAATTTCACTTTTGAAATCCTAATTTTATGACTAGATTTATGGTGATTTTTAATTCTCGAAACACTTAGGTATGAATCCTAAAAGTATACGAAAATAACTCTGGGAATAACCAAGTTGAAGCTCATAATTCCCTGATTCCAAATATGTATTTATCTTGAATACTTAGCTTCAATATTTCAAGTTATGATTTAATTTCTATAGGTTTTCATCTAATTTTGTCTCATTAAATCACTACTTGCTCCCCAAGTTTTGCTATGCTTCTTCTACACACTTTTGACTTATTATCTTTCCCCTTTTTTCCTTGAAGATTCCGTCCCCCCCCCCCTCCCCCCTTAATTTTAATTATGCTCTTATGTTTTTAATGTTCTCACAAGCTTAAGAAGAAAATTCCCTTATTGGTCCATTTAAATTTTAGGATTTAAGGTTAATATAATTGTATAATTTATTTATTCCTTATTGAAGAAATTTTCGTCCCATAGAATTAAATTAGGAATAATTGGTTAAATCCTAGTTTAATCCCTAAAATAGTGTTTTATATGATCACAAGCTAATTTAATTTTTAGGCTCTTAAATTCTATGGACAAATTGCCTATAAATGTAAATAAGTATAATACCAAAATTTGATAAATTTTGATGATCAAAAACTCCTTGTATGCTAATCTTAGCTTCTAAATATCATTTGGTCCTTAATTTAATTGATTTTTCCTTAACTATGACCTTTATAAATTAATTATGAACTAATTTCAAAAATTACTAAAGTATCTCAATCATTGCAATTCCAATTACCCAATACTTGTTACTAATTTTCTTTAATTGATTTTACCATTCTCTGATGATTTTAATTGTTAACATGGTATAATTATGATTATTCTAAATTATGATAATCTTAGGATACTTTATGATCCTTTACAAGACTTAGAAAAATTAGTCTTTAGGCTTTCTAATTCTAGGGAAAATTGCCTAGGAATAAAATAAATACAACATCAAAATTTGAGACCACATATTCACCTATTTAAAATAGGTATTTTCTATCAAAATATAGTGGTTAAGCTAAATATGATTTTTAGGGTATTACAGTTAATGTTACAGTACGCGAACGTACCTTCGTTGATGACTTTCGGTACGTTTCGACAGATTGCGATCACAGATATCCTGTAAGGGTAATATCATCTCTATTAATTCACAAATATTATTTCAAGAGATATTTTGGCTATATAAGACCATTTTACCCCTGGTGGATTTATTTTCCAATTTATCCCCTAAATTTTCGGAAAACACTGATTTCAACATTTTGGGCAGATTTTCGTCTAACTTTGAAAAATTATAACTAATTCTAGAAAAATCATTTTGAGGTGAAACCAAAGCCAAAATTTCCCTTAATAAGTCTATTTTTAAGGAAAAATAACGGTTTTAACTCGTTCCAACCATATCATTCCCAGTTTTGAATTCTCTCAACGTTGCCCAAATGTTATTCCAGTAAAAATGGTTTAACTTCAAAAATTCATATCTCCTTGACCAGAGATCAAAATGTTGCATATTTTATATATTTGGAAAGTCCTACATGTCTACTTTATTTCTGGAGAATTTCATGATTTTACAACTTCATTTGCTTCATAAAATCATAGCATCTTTTTCGTTGCCTAACAAGGACTTAAGAACCGAAAATTCTGCAACTCTTACAAATTTAATCTAAGGACTTCCAAACATCATTTCCTATCATGTTTTTACCTCTTCAGGCATTTTTCAATGCAATGAGGCCTAAAAAAAAGTATAGGAATTTATTCTATAATTTTCTAGATTAAACTAACATTTATACTAAGAACTTATAAAAACTAAAGACTAGAAATTTAAATGCTAGAACTTACCTCTTGAAGACTCTCCTTCTTGCTTCAAGATTCCTCCTCCCTCTCCTACTTATAAATCACCTTTCTTGAAGTGTGATTTGGTGTGAAGAAAAATGAAGAGGAAGGCTCCCTATTTATAGAAAAATGCTATGGCACTTTGGTAATTCTCAAACTCTCATCCTTAATCCTACCCATTGGATAATCTTTTCTAATCAATGCCTCATGGGTGTTGGTCTTTTATGAAGACACAAATTCAAGCCTCAAATGTTCTTATTGGCAATTTTAATTACATAGGATTTAGCCCAATTTTTCTTGATTTTTCCTATTGGTTGATTTAATTAATATTGAACTAAATCAAATAATCTCTCTTCTTCACACCCATACACTCATACGCTTACACACACACATCCACACACACTCACACCCAACCTCTCTCTCTCCCTCCATTCTATCCTCTTCCATGCCATTAAGAGACTATTGACCAAGTACCATTATTTTCTTCCAAAACATTATCCCATATGCTTGAATCCCAAATATCTACATTATAATAATATTCTTCCTTCTTCCTTAAGATAAAAACGTGGCCCCCTTCCCCTTCTCTCCTTTGGTACTTCTTTGACTCAAAATACCCTATACTCAAAGCCTCCTATTGGCTCACCAAGCTTCACATGGATTTAGCTTTATTAACTTCAATCTTGGCCTTTGATTTTAGCTACCCACTTTGACTTTTCAAAGTTGATTAGCAAGGTTTAATTAGAGCTTTGATCACAAGATTAGTAATCTTGTAAGCTTTAGGGATTAATTGTAATTTACTTTATATACCTCTTAATTATGCTAAATTAATTAGCAACATTCTTTATGCTAATCTTGACCCTCAATTGGTTATTAATATCAAATTAGAGGTTTCATATAACTAACTTTGGTTATCTCCTTTATCTATGTCTAAACAATTAGCCATTAATTATTTAATTAATCACTTACCAATTGTTGACAATTTTCTTAATTGATATTAATTATTATCTCACAACTATTTTACTGATATTGATAATTTATGCCACATGCAAAATATTAAAAATCATGGGGCAATTTATGTTCCCCAAAATGATATTTAATTTTGCCTTATTATTTCCCAAGGAAAATAATCTCATAAATTATCTAAATTAGAGACAACATACTCTCTAATTTTTAATAAATATTTAGTTGTCTCTCAGGATTTATCATAATATTATCAGGGTATTTTATAATTCACAAATTCACTTAGGGATTTTTAGCTCTTTATTTTTCCTAATTACATGAGAAATCACCTTTGGAAATAAGGTAATTATGACACTAGTTTTGAGACCACAAATTCACCTATTTTCAACATGTATTATTTATGCACATAGAATATTTAAGGTATATTATTTATTTTAAGATAAAAAAAATTTCGGGTATTCCAGCTTTCATGCCGTTCCATTATAAGATCAATAGCTTCATAGCGTTAATCTAAACTGGGAAGTTCATGCGATTTAGTAATGTTATTTAAAAAGAAAAATTATCCACGCCTTTAAGGGAAACAAATTAAACACTAGCATAAAATATATTAAAAATTATATTTACAAGTCAAAATTTCATATTTACAAATGGAGTTATGTCATTTATAAGTAAAACTTGGGGGTAAAAAAAAACATTTTTTACAGCTCTCTGTATTTAATTTTTTTTATCTGGATAATTTTCCCCACTTCAAATATATTTGTAATTAGAAAAGTTATGATTTGGAATATATAAATAGAATTTCCAAAATAATCATATCCTTTTTCCTTCTTTTTATTCTGACCCTCCGGAAAATGAATATTTACAAAACTTATGTCCATTTATTTACATATATTAATTTCAATTTCCAATCAAATTTTGATATATGGATTTTTTTTTTCTAATAATAGAAATCCAATTGAATAAATTTCCAAAATTCTATTAATTAAAGTATAAAGTAAACTGAAATAACACATGACAAAATTTGATTGGTGAACTAAACCTAATAAATATAAACAAATGGATCGGACTTAAATTTTGCCCAACACATATTGGTAAGATTCACACAAAAAATTATAACTTTTTTGAAGTGAATAAAATCACTAGAAATCACAATGTTAATAAGGGAAAGTTTGAGACAAGGAACACTATAGCCAATTAATTTACACTAGATCCCAGAAAATATGAAATTTCACTATAGTCCTGTGGGGCTGGAATGAAAAAGCAAAATAGTCCTGTGAACAATTGAAATTAATTTTTTAACAAGAACACGTTAGAGCAAGAAGAAGTCAAATTGGTCAAATTTTATTTACAAGTAGCAAACATATCATCTAACAAGTGAAATAGTTTTATGAATAAGTAAAATATCACTTTCTCACCAAGAACGATTCTAAGATTGTTCATAGAACTATTTTACTTATTCATGATACATTCACTACTTACAAATATAATTTGACTTGATAGTGCTCCAATGTGTTTTTGTTAAGAAATTAACTTCCCTTGTTCAAAAGAGTGTTCTACTTGGTCATGATATACATGTTCACCATTTACAAATCAGATTGTTTCTCCTTTGATTTTTGCAAGTGTTATTTTTGTCTTTTTACTGCACAAATTAATTTCACTTAAGGACCACAAGACTGATGTGAAATTTTATATTTATTTGGGCTCTAATTGTAATACCCTGAAAATATATATATATATATTTTAAATATTATATTTCCATAAATAATACCTATTTTAAATAGGTGAGTATGGGGTCTCAAATTTTGGTGTTGTATTTATTTATATTTATAGGCAATTTTTCCATAGAATTCGAGAGTCTAAAAATTAATTTAGCTTGTTAACATATAAAACAATATTGTAGGGATTAAATTAGGATTTAACTCATTATCCCTAATTTAATTCTATGTGATGGAAATGTCTCCAATTAAGAGTAAATGAATTATACAATTATATTAACCCTAAATCTTAAAGTCTAAATGGACCAATGAGGGAATTATCTTCTTGAGCATGTGAGAACAATAAAGACATAATTGCATAATTAGAATTAAGGGAGGGGGACGAAATTTTTCAAGGGGAAATGGAAGAAAAATAATAAGTCAATTAAAGAAGTGTGTAGGAGAAGATTAAAACAACTTGGGGAGCAAGTTGTTTGTCTTAGGAGCAAGTAATTGCTTAATTAGAAGAAATTATATGAGAACCTATAGGAAATAAATCATAACTTGAAATCTTGAAATTAGATCTTAAAGATAAGTGCATATTTGAACTCAGTAAAATATGAGCTTCACCTTGGCTATTCCCAAAGTTATTTTCGGTTACTTTTAAGATTCATACTTAAGTGTTTTGGGAATTAAAAATCACCATAAATCTAATCATGAAATTAGAATTCCAAAAGTGAAATTGGATTTTGAATTTAAACACCAACTTACACCTAACTAAATTAGGATTTGGGATTAATTGGGTTAACTTAATGAAAAAGGAGTTTTTCTTGGGGACAAAGCAAATAATTTCTAGAAGGAAAGGGGGGGGGGGATGGCCAAGGAGGAGGAGGTGGAAGGCTTGGATCATTTCCTCCTCTCCAAGCAAAGATCAATGGCTAATTGCAAGAGATGAAATTACAAGAAATGCCATGACCTTTGGCTATAAATAGGAGGCTTAGCAACTCATTCTCTTCACAAAATCCTCTAGCCTTGACTGAAATATAGAGAGGAAGGAAGAGAGTGAGGAGCTGCAGAAATAGGAGGCAAGTAGTCTTCAAGAGGTAAAGGAGTTTTTAGCTTTTGAGTTTAAGTTCTTAGGTTATGAAGTAGAAATGCTAGAAATATTATTTTGATCATCAAACTTCCAATTCTAGTTTTATTTTCATGTTTTTATGGTTTCCAATAGCTTTATTTCAAAAAATGATGAAGAAAGAGTATGGCAAAAATTTCCGGAAGATTATGATCAAAATAGCGAAGCTCTGGCAAAATTTCAGCGATTAGGAACTTCTGGAGTCAGTAGTAAAAATGCTAGTATTTTATGATGAAGATGATGTGCGAAAATTCTGGGAAAATTCATGAAGAAAGTAGACATATAGGGCTTTCTAAATCTATAAAGAGTGTGTCATTTGAAGCTCTGTGCAAAAAGATAAAAATCTTAGAAGTTAAGCTACATTTTCTGAGCGAAATTCTGGGTAGCGGTTTGAATTCTGGAAACTGGGAATTATCCATGAGTTCTGGCTAAATTCCAGTATTTTTCCTTAAAAGTAGACATCTCAAGGATTCCGAGAAATTTTACGGATTCTCATTTCGATTTTTCTGGAATTAGTTATGATTTTTCAAAGTTAGGCGAAATTCTGCCCAGAAATTATGCACCAGTGTTTTTCCGAAAATTGTGAGGAAATAATTGAAAGTAAGTCCACTAAGGGTAAAACTATCATTTGTGGCCAAGGTGTCTCATGAAATGTTGTTTACGAATTAATTGAGACGATATTACCCTTATAGGATATCAGAGATCGTTTATCTGATCAACAGAACGTACCGAAACTCAGGTACGGACGCGTATTGTAACATTAACGCTTATGCTTATGGTTTGGTTATATATGATAGTTGTTTTCACATGATGATACTCTGTTTTGAAAATTTGCTCATGAATGTTGAATTGTATACGGATTATAGTCTTGATAACACCGTTGAGTTTTCCTAGCGCTGAGGATACGATAGGCCGTCGTGGCACTGGTTATGTGCAGACTGGGGTAACATACATATTGCAGTGGCTGTGTTATGTTATTGCCTTACATGTAGATATGTGTTTTGAAACTGTGATTATGTTGTATATCTGTGATAACTGTCATATACTGTTTACATAAGCATGAGATTAACCGTTACCTGAGGTTCAATGGGAATTGAACCTCAGCCCCTACCATAGCTTCAGGATCCCAGGGAGTCAGGATCGAGGACAAGGATAAGAAGCCGGTGTGAGGACCCTGTGGAGGCATTATCTTTTTGGGATATTTATGTTAGGAGTATTAGACATGGATGACTATATTAGTAAATGTTCAGTTAGATACATTACATACAATGTTATTCAGTTACTCTTTGTTTATGAAAAATATTTTCAACTCTCTTAGCTCTGTATGGAAACGTTTATGAAAACGAGATGTTACACTAATGAGAATTAATTTGCTAGATTAGTCCTTTTCTGAAATTTCCTTATTATATTAACAAACCACAAACAATGCATCTAAGCCCAAAGCCTATGATCACACGTGGGCCTACAATATAGTTTATTATTTTTTTTAAAAAAAAATCCATAATAATTCTTTGGGAGATTACAATGACGCCATAAAAAAGAGACTTAATTATTAAGAATTCCTACTGACAAGTTAACTGAGATGCTGTCATTTCTTTTTCTTAAACTTGTCATTGCATTCTCATTAGTTGCTGTTTAGTAATTAAGTCTCTTTCTTAAGACCTCATTGTAATTCTCCCTAATTCTTTTAACAATATGATAATGATTTTGGTATTAAGGTAATTACCATTTGCAATGAGCCTTGGCTGGCTCACATGGCATCTACCTCTCCTATTAAGGAGATGTAACGTCATCATCTCATCCTATATATATATAACGGTTGTACGTTACCATTTATATGATTTGTCTGCATACTATTTTGCTATACTTGGGTCCCTAAATAATAAAATTTCCCTCTAGTTTCTTTTGATTAATATGATGATATTATCATATAGGGAAAATTAGAGTAAAAGATCTAGATGAAAAGATATTTATTGAGAAAGACCATAAAAATTATAATTTTTTATAAGATCCAAACATCATATATAAATTTAAAATTATTAAATTGTCATTAATCAAACTGCTCATCATTAACATGTAATATGATCATGTCTTATATCTTTATGTTTATTTTTCATCAAGTTTCATACTAATGTAAAATCAATGTATTGCATTTTTTAATTAACTACGGTTGGAACTTATATTTTTAATTTTATTTTCTAACGAGTTTTATATTCATATAATCAATAGATTTTTTAAGTAACAAATATCATCAAGTTGCTAGATTTATATTCTCAGGTATCAATGTTAATATTAATTAAGTTATTTTTATAAAAGAATAAACTAAACTCATATCATGTTTTGTCATGATATAATAGATTTTTTAAATTTTTAAATTTTGTTAACATTAAATGATTTTTTAATCCACATAAATTTCTTCTAAACTAAAAATAAATCATATAATATTGTTTCATTTAACATATATAATAAATTACAAAAGACCTGAGTTTTATTAAAACTATGTTAAAATATACATTTTGTCTTTTAAGTCTCACATGAGGTATACTTTTGATTCCTTAACTTCATAAAGTATACTCTTGATCTTAAATTTCTAACTCCATTAATGTTGCTAATGGAAAATGTTAACACTGCAAACTCAACTAATGACTTTGCAATTGACAAAGCATATTTAATTTTTAATTGTTTTAAATATAATATATCTATATTATTAAAATAAAATAAATTGAGAAATTGTTGCAAATGAAATCAAGATTTTAATATTGAGATTATTAAACTAAAATTTTTATATTTAGATCATTAAACTAAACTTCTTTTAATATAATCGGGGTTTTGATAATGACTGTTTTATCAGGGATTTACATATTTTTCAATTTATGCATATTTTAAATTTTAAATTAATAGATTTTAATTACATAGTTAACACTTAATTTTACATAGTCATCAGTTAAATTTGTTGTGTCAACATTTTCCGTTAGCAATATTAACGGTGTTAGAATTATAGAACTAAAAGTATACTTTATAAAGTTAAGGACCAAAAGTATACCTCATGTAAACTTAAAGAACTAAAAGTGCATTTTAGCCTTAAAATTAAGTAATTATGTTTTTTTTTGTTGATTTTGACAAAATTGAAGTATGCATAATTGTTTTCACAGATATCTATAGAAGTTGTGAAAAATGAAGAAATTAATTTTTTTTATTAGTTTGTAATCGAAAAACAAAATAGTATTAGTTTTAAAAATAAGAATGTATGAGGGAATACAGAAAATTTTTTTAGAGATATTTTAATATATTTAATTTTATATTTTGTGAATTTGATCCTTTTAAATAATTAAATTTTTTATAGACCTTCCTCATAAATATATATTCTTCCAAGTCTTTCATTCTAATTTCCGCTATCATATATATAATATGGTGAGATTAACGACTGTAAAAAACTAAAATTTTTAATTAAATAATTTGTTGACTGATCTTATATTAGTATATGCGTACAAAGATAATGTTTATTATGTTTAACTAACACATGCCAAAAGTTTGGGCATCGTAGCCCAATAACATTAAACAATTTTTAGATATAAGGTTGTGAATTCGACTATCTATAAATAACTATATATACGTTGGGTTAGGCGTGAGTCATATTAAGGAAAGAATATTAAGACTCGTAGTAGAGAGAGAGAGAGAGGACGCGTTCAGAAAGAATGAGTCAGGGGATTGCAAAAGAGTCAAGAAAGTGACCGACAAGGCGCCAGTTTGGGGGCGGGGGTGAAAAGGTATGATAGAAAGGAAAAAACACGTTGCATAAAATAAAGTGTTTAGGCTGGTTTTCTTTAGGAAAAGGGAAAATCTCTATTAGTGCCTAAATTATGAAAATATTGTTACAAAATACCTCAAAAAAAGTTACATATCAAAAAAGTCTAGTGTCTTTTTGTATTATTTAAGAAAAACGTAATTGTTAACGGGTATTGATATAATTATTAACAGGTACTAATTTAGTTGTTAATATGTACTGATTTAGTTGTTGACGGATTAGTTGTTAATTAAAATGATTTAGTTGTTAATAATATACTGATATATTTGTTAATATTTCTTGAAATAATATCAGAAAAAACCCTAAAACCTTTTTTAACATGTGACTTTTCTTTAGTTTTTTTTTTACAATATTTTTATAATTTGGGCTCTAAGGGAGATTTTCCCTTTGGAAAAATGCTTTTAAGGGATTACCAAAATGTTAAAAGAATCCTGTAGAAATTTTGATGTCATAAAAATCTTATTAATAACTTTATCAATAAAGTATTAACAACTCTATCTATAGATTTTAATTACTATTTAAGACTTTTGTGACATTAAATTTTCGGTAAGACTTTTTTTAAAAAGAATTAAAAATATGTTTGGGTCAAAAGTTTTGGATCAAAAGGAACGTTTAAACCAAAAGCAGACTAAACACAAGGAATTTTTAAAATAAGTTTGGGTCAAAAGTTTTGGTCAAGACTTTCAATTACTGCTTGGCACCTTAAATGAATTTTTTACCTTTAAAAAAAAAATGAGTTTTGGGTCAAAAGTTATTTTTTAAAAAAGCTAATAAGACTTATTTTCTACCGTACATATAGGTTTCTACCACTATCAATTTAAATATAAATCACATTTACAATCATACTTTTATCTTATCTTAAAAAAACTATTAAAACAATCACTTCTACCACTGCCGCTATTCCAAACCAAAAACATACCTAGTCATTAACATTTTCTTGTTATTATTGTGAACTAGAAATAAAATTCACAAATATGTTGAAAATATATAGATGATAGAGATAAAATTGACATAAAAGAATAATATGATCTAATTAATTTATGACTTAGAAGTCAAATGATGATTTTGAAGTGACACTAAATACTAGGTCATTCAAATAATGGGCTACAATGCAAGTAAAATACAACAATTAAAAAGGGAAATTAAAAAAAAAACAATAATAATACATCTAAGGGGAATGAAGTGTATATGATGAATAAGAAATACAATTTAGAAATAAATTGAGAATGATATTTATTTTTCAACCAATGGTGCTCATCACCTTCACAAATTCATCGAAATTAACTTGGCCATCACCATCTAAATCAGCTTCTCTTATCATTTGCTCCACTTCCTCGTCTGTTAATTTCTCACCTAGATTTATCATTACATGTCTCAGCTGCATATAAAACAAACAACATATAATTTTAGTTACAATTATTTTTAAAATAAACCGTGCAGATTTTAAAAATGATATGTATTTATATCACTTTTTTAAAATCAATATAATTTTTAAAATTTCATACATAGTTACTTTAAATTAAAATTAAAATAACAAGTAGGTGACATCAATTTCCTTGAACTTCACTAAAATTGTACAAATATCTCTTCTATTTAAAAACAGAATAAATTAATTATCTAAGCCTTATTGTTTTGACCCAGATGATTAACTTAATAAGTCACTGAATCTAATAGTTTTATATATTTTTTGAAAAAAAAAAATCTATTCTTTCGGGTTGTATCAGAGTTATAAGACGGTTGTATCAGAGTTATAAGACGTAAAGACTAACAATGTGTTTGGTTTCAGGGGAGGGAGTGGGAAAGAAGGAGGAGAGATAAATTTTTTCCTTTCATCTTTACTAAATTGCCCATGGAAAATTTTCAATATTTTAAAAATATATTCTCAACAAAAAGAAATATTCCTTTCATTAATATAATTTAGTCAATACATTCCCTAAGGATCCTTCCCTCCTCCTTTCCCTCCCTCAAACCCAAACCAAACAGAGCCTAATGGATTAAGAGTTTACTAAAACATAAAGGGATAATGCATTGATCATTAAATTTTAAGAACATAGTCAAAATTATACAAATTAAGTAATTAATTTTTTTTCTTAAAAATATGAACAAACCTAACCTAGAAAAATAAGATAAAATAAATAAAGGGAAAAAGAAAGAATTTTTTTTTAAAATTATAAAATCTCAAATCAAGCTTGTTACCAAGAGTTAATAAAGAAATGACGAAATTTAATAAGTAATTTACAACTAATTTTTCAAGAAATACCTAATTTAGAATTTTATGAAATTAAAATAATTATTGTCTTTTTTCCTAAAATAATTGTGTGAAAATGGTATAATTCTCCTTATTTTTAGCAAAGGTTAGCATAAATTTTAAAATACATATAAAAGTTTGGTAACACTTAAAATATCATCTAATTAATTTTTCTCTTCTGGTAGGTAAGATCTATACAAGTTTCGAAATTATAAAAACATATTATATCAATATTTAAATTTATTTTCATATAAAACTAAAAATTTATATGAAAACGTGCCATATAAAACATATAAAGTGTAAGATTGATTTCTGAATCTCCCGAAAATTGAAGGGACGCACCTAGCTTGAATAAAAATCCGATAAAAAGATCTGTAAATGTGTGGAGAGAGAAGAGTACGATTCTCTTGAGCTCTCAAAATGTCAAACCTCAGAATTTTCTATTCAAAAAGCTAATATATATTATTTATTATTTTATTTAGTAAAGGGTGGGAGGTGGTTCTTGGGCACAACTAGGACAGTCCTTTGTACGTTTCCGCATGCAATGAATATTAATTTGAGAAAATCTATCTTGGCTCTTTGTAACCAAAAAAAAAATAAAAAAGTCATAAGATTTTGAAAATTTTAGAAAAGGTCTTAGAATTTTTTTTAACATAAATTTATTAAAACTTTAATTGTTAATATAATGATATAGTTGTTAATCGGGCTGATATTGTTGTTAATATGACTGATATATTTATTAACGTTTTAATGAATTTATATCAGAAAAAGACCCAACCTTTTTTAGTATTTTCATAATCTTAGGGTCTTTTTTTAAAAAAAGTTCTGTCACAAAGGCCCCAAAATAGATTTTCCCTATTAACTTTTTGAAGTATCACACACATATATGAAATTTGATGCGAAGAGTGCAAACTTGAAAACCCAGGAAAAAAAGAAGTGAAGAATCATAACAAAATAGTTTTGAGAATCCCACATAACCCGTTTTGCTACATATTCTCTTATTTTCTCTAGAGAGAAGAAGAAAATTCATGACATAACTTGTAAGAAAAGATAATAAATGGAAAAAAGAAGATGCTATAAATACAAACTATAAATTAAAAATTATACCAAAATTTATTCTTCTGTAAGGCTTTATAAATGTTTGATATGGTTAGGTTATAAAACTTTTAATGAGCTTTTTATTATCATTTTTTATCATTTTTTATTATTTTTAAATCATATCTATCTAATCAATATCACAAGACACATAGAAGAGGAGAAAGAGGAGAAAAATGATTGCAGAAAGGATTTGTACCATTCTCAACTTATAAAAAAGTCTGTTACCAAGTAGGCATTAAAGAAATAAAATTATGACAAAAAAATATAAATAAGAAATAATACCTCACTTGCTGATATATAGCCATTTTGATCTTTGTCAAAAACCTTGAAAGCCTCCTTCAGTTCGTCCTCTGCATCAGTCTCCTAAACATAAAAGCAGAAAATCAACTTTGAGGAATATATATAAAGAGTCCTATTTTAGTTTAATTATCCAATGTAGGATTTACTTTCATTCAGGGGGAAAAAATTGGAATTTGAATATTATTATTATATTACCTTCATCTTCTTGGCCATGAGGTTCAAGAACTCAGCAAATTCTATGGTTCCATTGCCATCTGCATCGACCTCGCTGATCATATCTTGAAGCTCTTCCTTCGTTGGATTCTGATCTAACGACCGAATCACCGTCTCCAGTTCTTCCACTGTAATGCAACCTGTTCAAAATATTCCCAAACATTTTTTTTTCTCTCTGTTTCAAACCACAGAAAACCAGAAGAGAAGAAACAGAGCAGAAAAAACAGACTCATGTTTATTAAAGCTTTCTTTCTCTTACCATCTCCATCTTTATCAAACAAGCAAAACGCTTCTTTGAACTCCACAATCTGTTCTTTGCTTAGGATTTCTGCCATTGTTATGCTCTCAATTATTTCTCCTTAAAGCTTCAACCAACACTACTGTTAGAGAGAGAGAGAGAGAGAGAGAGAGAGAGAGAGAGGTATGTTGAGTCTAGCTCAATCTTAGCTGGGCTATTTGTAGAACTTCAAAGAGGGTCTGTGTGTTGTGAATTAATTTAATTTAAAAAAAAATAGTCAAATTAAAAAGGTGACTTTACTTGGTATGATATTTCTGGCTTTATTGTGTGAAAAGAACCACAGAGGACACCGAGAGAGAAAGAGAAAGAGAGAGTCTTGAATCTCGATCTCAATCTAATCTCCTACTACCATATATAATAAACACAGAAAATTAGAAATATTTAAAGAGATTTAAATGTTGAACTGGTCATAGTTTAATATGCTAATATTAAAAAAGAAAAATTGAAGAAACACCTCTTTTAAATGAAATGCATATAAAAAAAAAAAAAAAAAAAAAAAGAGGACAGCTGGGAAGGTTTGGAGTTTAGGAGACAGAGCATTTAATTGAAAGAAGAGAGTATGTGGGGAGGTGTGCAGTGGAGAAAACTTATGTTTTTTTATTAAAAAAACATTATTGTAACTAATAAATAAAATTATTTAAATTTATAATTTCAATCACACCCTGTTATTGCTTGAAGGCCAAGACCAGATAAGCAGAGTTTAATCCAGTTATTGTATTTGTACCGTTTTTAAAAATTAAACAATAAACCCTGCAATGCATGAGTAGTGCACCTTACCAATATATATATTTTCCTTTTGGTTACTAATAAGTCATTTACATACTATTTATTATATTAATTAGTTTTTGAAATGCATTTATTCTCATAAGCTGAGTAATAATATATTCAAAGATTTAATCCTTGAGAAAATCAAGATAAGAAACAAGAAGGCCTCTGTATTTTTGGAGAATTAAAAAAAGAATCTTAAAATTACAAAATCTTAAAAAAAAATTATTACCAATAATTAAAAAATAATAGCAAGACTTAATAAACAATTCATAACTTATTTTATGAAAAATATTTTTTATAATTTTAAAGTTGTTTCTGTATCGGTCTCCCCTGTTATTCTTGGGGCATGAAAGGAAAAGAGAAGTGACAACATACGAGAGAGATAAAACAAGTGTCCATAAAATTTATGTATTAGGGAGGATATTATCACAATTTGTTGATAAAATATTCACACAAATTTTTGTCGGTAAACAATGAAGGCTTTGAATTTGAAAAGCTACGTCACCACCGGGGAGTGTTTTTTTATATATTTTTTTAAAAAAACTTGAATTGATTTTTGACACATTCTTCGTATTATTATTTTTTAGTTCCTCCGACATATATATTTATCTGAAATAGCAAGTTATATATATATATATATATATATATATATATATATATATATATTGTTTTGGTCAAAAAGTTATACACAAGATTCACTGATTCAGAATTGGTAATAGATAATCAACACACACAGAATAAAAGGAACTTTTTCCTTAATTGACGAAATAGTTTTAAGTGTAGCTTTTTTATACAGAAGGAACTTTAAATATTCCTCATTAAAGAAACTAATGAATACATGACATTTAAGTATTGTTTATATTTATTTATTTCACAAACATTTCTTGCCTGGATTATTTCATAATCATATTGGCTTTCCTCTTTTTCTTTTTACTCTCATTTTCTCTCTTTTATCATTGGATCAAATCAGTCTAGATTAACATATTTTAAAAAGATATTATAATTTTACTTTAAAGATATACTATGTTAAATCTGGATCATTGAACTTGATCCAATGATGAAAAATGGAAAATGAGAATAAGAAAAAAAAGAAGGAAAGCCAAATCCTAAATATGTGTGATACATACTATCAATAATAATGAGGTCTAGTGGATCCTCACTCTTTTTTAAGTAGGATTTCATGTTCAAGTTTTTTTGTGAATTGAAAGTTATTATTGTATTATATATAGACACACACTGCATCTATTGACCAACATATGCTAGTCGAAGGCTAATAGGGCTTCTATAAACATATCAATATTTTATGCTTTTTATTATAAAAAAAGTAAACTACACATAATTCTTTGAATGGTGATAAGTAGATCTAATTTATTAATCTTTTCATCATTATTTTGTTCATATGCATTCACGTAAATAAATTTAGATAAGGCTCATATCATTTTAGTCCATTAATATAAAACTAGTTAACTTTTTAAAAAAAGATTAATGAACTTAAATAAGTAGTTAATCAAATTATATGTTGAGTATTAGTAGATTATATATTAGTTTATAAGTTAAGTAAATTAGTTTGCCATAAAAAAATATAAAATACTTTAAAGTAATTTATTTAATTTATTTAATCTTTTTAAAAAAGTTAACTGTATCTTATATTAAAAACTAGTGATAGTATAATAACATATTTACTTTATACAACATTATAACAAATAAAAATCTACTTTTAAAAACTCCAACCCCAATTCCAAAAACATATAATTAAAATAAATACTTATTGTTCTTGTGGTCCTTGAATGACTTTCAGATGTAGAATGTGAGGTGATTTAATGCCAAAAATATGAAGAAAATTGTTTTCTAAGAATTTGTTTGATTTGTATAAAACTCATATAATAATAAATTAATCTATTTACTTTCTTAAAAAACTTAACACAAATATAATTTTAAAGATAAAATTATTATTTTTTATAAAACACAAGAAATATCAATTATTACAAATATCAGCTATAAGGTTACACACAAAAATTTAGGCCCTTTTTCATTTCCTATTTCTAATTCAAAAAATAGAAAAACTTGTTTGATTAGTAATTTTCATTAAATATTTTGTAAAACAAAAAAAAAATTTTTAAAAATTAACAACAAGAACAAATTTTATATGTTTTTATCATTTTCTGTTTTGTAAAATCAGTTTTTGTTCCATAAAATTAGACAATACACGCGTAGCCCTATCTTCCTTCAACGCGTGAGGGTTTGAGCTCTCATAGATCAAACACTCACCATTCTTATTTTGTCTATTATCTATCCACATTTAATTTTTTTAAATTATTTTTTGAAGAATAATTTTTACAAATGACGAGGTAAATATGTGATATGGATTTTCTTGATTTACGAAAAAAAAAGGCATATAAAACCATGGTTTGGGGTTACTCAAACACTAACGAATTTATTGATCTGCGAACAATCACTTAAAACATATTTTTGTATTTTTTTTTTATCAAATATGATTTTTAAGAACAATAACTTCAAAATACTGTTTTCTTCCCAAAACTTGTTTGAAAGAACAATTTTATAAAACTAGAAATAAAAACTAGAAATAGAACCAAACAAGGTCTTACATCTTATAATTTTGTTAATTTGTATTTTTTTTTTCCAAAAAAGAACTGTATCGTCATTATTTTTGTGATAAACAATTAAAAGGAAGTATCATTTTTATTCAAATTCATTCAAAATATAAAAAAAGTAATAATGATTTTTCCAACTCCACCTCTAATATTTAGTTAGACTTTATTTCACTTTTTCTATAGGCCCTTTTTTTTCCATCACTTATATTCTAATAAGACAAGAGTCTAGTTTATTTACCAAAAAAAAAAAAAAAGACAAGAGTCTAGTTTAGTTTAAAATATAAAAACTCAATCGTTTTTTTTCCCTTAAATTATCCTTAATAATGGCACATATTAATTGATTTTTATTATGGATTAGTTTTAACACACATGATTAAATACAGTATTTTAAGACAACTAACACAAATGAAGAGAAGAAAAATAAATAAAAAGATTAAAAATTAAATGGGACCAGGGTGATTTCTGACCTCAAGATTGTCGAGTGTGTTTGGGTTCGAGAAATGACAATGGTGGTGATGGGCTGACGCGTAAGAAAAAGAAGAAGAAAAAGAAGAAAATGGTAATACGCGTACGAGGAATTGTTTGTCCTTTAAGTTTCAATTTAGTCTTTTTTTTCTTTGTTTTTGTGTTTGTTGTGTGGAATTTGAATCTTCAATTTGAAGTGGTCAACAATCCTTTCTTATTCAAACTTCCTTTCACTTTTCTTTCTCTTTCCCTTTCAACTTCATTACAACATCGTCAAAATCACAAAATCACGTGATATCTTTATATATATATATATATTATATATATATATATATTATATATGGGTATATGATCGGTTCATATTCGAATACTGTTAAACCAAGTTAGAAGTAATTTTCTCAAATGCATTTTCTGTATTTATACAAGTTCAGTATTTAAGTGGCCAAAACCTCTTCCATGATCAATACTTGTTGGTCATGTGATATCAAAATAATGATGTTAATGAAATATCATTTTTCTTATACATCTAATATTTTAAAATTTTCTTATCTTTTATTGTCGTTTATTTTGTCTCTAAAAACTCAACTCATCTAAAAATTTAGTGTAGAAGCAGACATACATGCCCTGATGTATTATGGAGTATAAAAAATGATCAACAATATTCGCAGTGTTTTTTTAAAATATTTTAGGGTAAATGTGTAATTTAGCGACGAACTAATTTTCTTAAGGGCACTCAACATAATTAATAATCTTGTGTAAAAGTAGACATAATCAATTTATTTTTAAGACTTATAGCAACACCGTTGACCTAAAATGAAGTTCCTTACTTTTTACATTGTAAGTCCCACCAATTCTCTCACTTTCTATTGTTTTAATATATTTTTAGAAGAGTTAATGTACAAATTTAGCAATGAATTATTTTTCTATGGGCAACCAAAACAATTTTTTCCACAAGAGCATTTTTACAAGAAAAATATGAGTATTTCCAAGACAAATAAAAATATTTAAAATAATTCAAGGAGTTAAAGAATTTTTGTCACGCCCACCCTTGTGGTGCCCTTATATATCAACACTATTATGCATAGGCATCGAAATGACGTGGACGACTTAATTATGGAATAAAAGTTTCTGAAAATAACTTAGTTTGAAAACACGAGAATAAATTTTTCGAGAGCGATATTTATTCCATAGGGGAATTTAATACATTAATCCGAAAGTAGGCAAATGATAAATGAATTAGTACAATCCAACTACTTATACTATCACAAAAGTCCCCTATGCCATAACCCTTGCAGTTGCATCTTGCCTCTTGATCTGAAACCACTACATGTCTCTTTCATACGTTTGGAGTTCAAATGAATGAACCCCAGGGTAACAATTAATCTTATATGCAAGTATAAAGTATAAATGACAACATATACATGTTAAACATAGAATAATATACATTAAATAAGTCGCACCGTAACAACAGTTATCGGTCAAGGATCACAGTCTTTCTGGACATGTAGTTCTATGGGATACGTACATTGCCCCAATCTATAGTTAGGATACATTTATGCAATTATCTAGCAAACATGGTTAATTATACATGAACACATATGTACAAGCTAATAAGATGATAGTTACCCACATTAAACTTGAGTCCTTAAATTTCGTCCAAAGTTGCTGGGATCGTAAGAGGTGTCACGGGATGCCTATAAACATTTATCATTATTATCAGTCACTTCTAGCATTGCAAAGTACCTAACTATGCGACTTGATAGTAATACCCTTTTTTATAAATCCGTTCATTCCGACATGAAGGCGCTTATCGAATCCTTATAGGGTACAGGGTTGGAGATATGGTCTATGGGCTAAAGAGGTGACGACTGGTAGAGGGTGTCAGGATCGTGTTAAAGTGGGTGAGCTAAGGTGATGAGTTGTGGTTACCGGGGTTGAGTTCGTATATATGGATTGATGTGTTGAGTTGTGATTGCCAGCGTTGAGTTCATGTGTGTGGGTTGATGTGTTGAGTTGTGGTTGCCAGGATTGAATTTGTATGTGTGGGTGGATGTGTTGAGTTGTCACTGCAGGGATTGTGATATGGTGTAGATAAGAATGGGGGTGGACGAGTTAATGAGATGATGTCAGAGTCATTCCCCATTGATATACAAATAAACACAAAGCCCCAAGCTTTCTTTCCCTTATCATGTATATACAACATTGATATATGAATTTCAGACACACAAATCTACCTCTCTTCAACACAGCCCCAAATTTTTGGTTTATGCGATAGAGAAGTCTTATGACTTGGTTTCTACAATTCCTTTTTAGCATAAACTTCATGGGTTTACTTCTACGGTTTATTACTCAAAGTTTCGTCAAAAACAATTGAAAGAAGAGAGGACCAATGATTACCATTAGTTTTCTAGTCTACACATGATCTTCACTAGAATCACACACCCCTGCCTTTGGTGCAAATCATAAGTAAAAGGTGAACGAGGATCAATCACAACAGGCTTTCTTTCTTTCTTTCTTTTTGTCTCTCTCTATCTTGGTCTCGGTTTTGGTTGTAGAAAGATGAATGAAATTCCATGAACAACTCTTATATAAGGACTCAAAGGTCCCGTTCGACTGGAAGCAAACAGAGGAAAATGGTGCTACATTCAAAATGTATGGTGGAGAGTCTAGATAAGCATGGTGCCGTTGGTCTTACATATTTAGAAAGTGAGTAAATCACATTGGTGAAGTATGACCAATGAAATTTGCTGTCAGCTTTCTCTCTCTGCTGCATTTTGTGATTAACTTATATTGAATATTAGAGTATAATAGGTTGGGTGTTGAAATGGACTTATGGGCTAGATGATTTGCTTGGGCTGGAGAAATCAAATGTTTTGGGTAGTTGAATAAATTCTTTTTCCCAGAATAAATGAATTAAGAGGAGAATAAGCCTTAACTTCCAAGTATAATTATTCTTAGCAAAAACTTATAATAAATCTTCACATATTATTCAAACTTTAAAATCCCAAAATTCAGGACATTACAATTTTGATCCTTCACATATTGAATATTTATAAGATAAATAAAGTAAGTACATTAATGTAAATGTTGGGAAGCTTAGGAAGGAGAAGATGCAAGTCATTAAGGGAATCAAAACCCACCATTGGAAAAGGACTTGAATGGGGACTGTTGTTCTCTACCGTCGTTTGTAATAGGTACATGTGGATTTTTTTTCCCTCCACTATTAGCTAGGATGAAGCTTAGCTGAGTTATAGTCCATGTCAATCTTAAGTAAAAAAAAAAAAAAAAGGTCAAACTAATAGTATTTTTTACCCAACTTTTATAACCACATAGTTGCTTTTGTATATATAAAAAAAAAAGTATTTTGTGTTGAACTCACTTTTAAAAAAACCTTAAATGTATTTTTGCACCTTTAACCTTTATATTAATGTTTGATTTACAATGACACCATTTTTTTAGGGTTATGGTGCAAAAATACCCACCAAGTTATACCAAAATTGCACACAGCACCTTAAATTTTTCTTGAGTGCAAAAGTATCCATAAATATTCAAAATCAAAGTAAAAATTACACATCCTTTAAAATAGGTTAACATGTGTTACTTTTTGTAGTGAACCCACATTATTTTCCTGAAAATACCAAAATATCCCAACTAAAATTGATGAGGTGCAAAAATATTTATAAATTTTCACTAAATATGCGCCAAGCATTATATTATATTTCTTCGGAGATGTAAAGTATATATGAATATTCAAAATCGACATGGAAGCACCACAATATACCCTCAACATAAAAAACATAACTTATGTATCTAACTATTGCAATTCTACATATTGTTATGAACATAGCATAGAGTTTTATGCATCAACTTTAAATTAACAATCAAATTACTATTATGTACTTATCTACTCCTATTTATATAAGTCACTTTTAAAATGTTTTATCAAAACTAAGAAAAATCTTAAACTTAGTTAGCTTTCTAATTTTACTCATAGTTAATATACAATTAATCCCAAAGTAATTGGACGTGATATTTTAACAATTGGATGTGGTAATCTATATTGTGCCAGTTGGAGTCCATGTTATTATATTTTTATTTTTTCTTAATAAATTAACACGCTTTATAAAATTGACTTAATTTAAAAATGAATCAAATTATTAAAATAAGCTTGATTCAAAATCCTGTAATTGAATAAAAAAGAAATAAAGAACTAGATGCAAGCTTCAAACTTAACTAGAGTACCCAGCAAATGCATGAAAATAATTTTATTAAAATATATTCACCATGTATGTATGTATGTATGTATGTATCTATGCAGAGGCGGATCCAGGTGTATGACTAAGGGGGCACATGCCCACCCTTAAACGACGTCGAACGGTTTTTTTTTTAAATTTTTTTAAAAAATTATTTAAAAAAAAAATCAGGGCTTTTGCAAATTTAAATTTTTTGTCATTTGCCATATTTTTAAATGAAAAGATATTTAGGTTCTTTTTTTACAAAGCCAAGTGGTAGTAGAACTAAACGTTCTCAACCGGAATCTTCATTTATTGATTTAACTCAAGATGAGTGTGCTACTCCCTCAAGTTAGAACAAACCAACAGTAGAAGGTCCACCGGATTTGTATGTTCCGGATCTGGTAAAAGATTTCCTATCATGAGCCTTGCAAAGAGGGCTAAAGAAAGGGAAATGATTCGGAGAATTTATCTAACGAATGATCCTTGTCAACCAAAACTTGAGAACTTTCCTCAATCCTTAATTGGGCGTAAAATGCATAGATTCAATTAAGAAATGAGTTTGTCATGACCAGAGACACACGTTGGAGCTCACATTACCGATCATTGGTAAGTCTGTGTTCATTGTTTGATCCTGTGCTTGATGTGCTAAAAATTATAAAAGATGATACAACTCTTATGCATACAAAAAGATCTGAAGCCTCTGGCCTTATGATGCGTATGGAAACTTTTGAGTTTGTATTTCTTTTGCACTTGATGATCAAGGTCTTGGAAATAATGAATGAGTTGTTACAAACACTTCAAAGAAAAGATCAAGATATTGTGAGCTATGACTCTTGTAAAAAAATTTAAAGCTTAGTACTTAGTCTTGCTTTTTCCTTTGTATTCTTTTATTTTTTTTTAATGCATTTAAAGCTTTATTGTAAAAAAAATTTTCGAACCCCCACATCCCCCACCAATGGTGCCCCCCTTCTATAAATTCTTAGATTTGCCCCTATATGTGTAACATCCCAAATTTCAGGTTCGAAAATCGTGTCGGTCGACACTTAGTTTTAGGAAAATCAACAGAGTTTGAGATGCTACAGTTTAGAGTACTGCGGAAATGGATAGCGTGCGCTAAGATTCGGACAATGAGTATCTGATATAGAATGCCCAGACATATGATGATGCCCCGACATAAGCTGATATATTAAATATCTCGAAGGAATATTCATGTGATACAACTTACAGAGATTAAATACAATTCTCTGATAAAGAAAGTCTTAAACTAGACCTATGGCTTGGAACCTAACATCAGTTAATCAAACAATTTGGCCAGGTTGGCGTTCAATCTAATGGGAGTCTCACCAACTCTATGGTGACTTGTGACAACCCACCGATGAACCCTTCCTTAGTTTAAGCACCAAATGGTTTGAAATAACTTAATTAGATTCTTGCCAGAAACTAAATCCTAATAACTTCTACTGACCTTCGTCTTCGACCGCTGCCTCTTCACGGCTCTATCCACCGGCATCTTCTCTATCCTGGTTTCTTCCTTGTACTAGTCATTAAGACTAAGGTCCAATGCCCATTGGACCTCAGGTAACAGTTAACCTTATGCTCAAGTATAACAGTATGCATGATAGATATTCATTTACAATTCAGCATATAACTATACATAGCACACAACATATGTCATAGTTCATATCACAACAATACCTCTACATAGCACACAGCCTATGTAAGGTCCACATAGTTTGCACATAAACTAGTGTGATGCCTCAGAGCGTGTCTTCAGCGCTAGGAAAACATCCATACAACATTACCAAGATTGTAACCCATTTTCACATAATAGCTGAATGTACAATCAGTGACTTAAGACAGAGTCTTAATCACGATGTATGACCCAAGACCCAGTCTTGTCCACGACTATATGAATCATCACATTACATATAGAGCATACAAGCAGCATAAGACTTAGAGTTACAGTACGCGTCCGTACCTTTCACCAGGTAACTGTCAAACATCCGACCTTTGGATCTGGCTCTGGACCTCCCGGATATCCTAACATATCACCATATCACTTAGAATAATATCCTAAGAGATATTTCCACCTCTATTTACTTCTCTACCCTTGGTGGATTTGTTACTTACAATTCTGCCCTTACATTTATTCAAAAACGCAGTGCAGTATTTTCTGGGCAGATTTTTCGGTAACTTTGGAAAATCATAATTAATTCTACAAAAAATCATTTTGAGGTGCTGTAAAATTACTCATGACCCTTGGCATGTCTATTTTCAAGGAAAAATATTCCCAAAACCTAGAACACCGTGAATCATTCCCAGTTTTAAATTTTCTCAACGTTGCCCAGATTTTATTCCAGCAAAAATGGCTTAACTTCAAAAATTCATATCTCCTTGACCAGAGATCAAAATGTTGCATATTTTATATGTTTGGAAAGCCCTACATGTCTACTTTCTTTATGGAAAATTTCATGATTTTATAACTTCATTTGTTACATAAAATCATAGCATCTTTTTCGCTGCTTGTCTAAAATTTAAGAACTGAAAATTCTACAACTTTCACAACATTGATCCATTGCTTCCCAAAAATTATTCCCTACTATGTTTTTACCTCTTCAGGCATTTTTCAATGCAATGAGGCCTAAAAACAAGTATAGAAATTTATTCTCTAATTTTCTAGATTAACCTAGCATTTATACTAAGAACTTATAAAAACTAAAGACTATAACTTAAGAACTAGAGCTTACCTCTTGAAGACTCTTGAACTCCTTCCTCCTTCTTGCTTCACTCTCCTCTTAAACTCTCCAATCTTTAGTATGAGTTTGGTGTGAAGAAAAATGAAGCATGAAGCCTCCTATTTATAGCCAACCATGAATTAACTACCTAGCAACTTTAATTCCATTCTAACCATTGGATTTAACTTAACTAGGAAGCTTAAATCTTGACCTTACACCTCTTATAAAAAATGCCACCTCCCCCCCTTTTCTTAGATTCATCTTTTCTCTTTCATCTACTACACACACACACACTCATAACGGGTGCACATTAGGTGCCAAGCACCTTATGTGCCTAGAGGGATGGGCATATTTTTTTTTTAATTTTTTTATATATTGTATTTATTTATATTTAAATTATATGCTGCTTTCTGGAAAAAAAATTTCATCCAGTATCTCAAATTAATTAGTTTTCATTATACTGGTATTACAGATAAATATTACTGAATGCAGGATTGAAAACTAATTAATTTGAGATACTGGGTGAAATTTTTTTTCCAGAAAGCAGCATATAATTTAAATATAAATAAATACAATATATAAAAAAATTAAAAAAAACATGCCCATCCCTCTAATAGAGGGATGGGCACCTAAGGGGCACATAAGGTGCTTGGCACCTAATGTGCACCCCACTCATAACACACACATGTGCTCTTGTGATGTCATCTTAATGACATAATCAAGGCTTAGGTGTCATTGTTGACTTTTCAATACTAATTAGCAATTCTTAATTATCATGTTAATCAAGTGTTTACATGCTCCTTAATTATATTTTGCCATTAGCTAACTCAATTACATGAAGATTTAAACTTAATTACTTGAGATATTATTTCATTCTCTTTGGCTTAATTATTTTCAAATATAATTAGCCCTCATTTGATACTTTTAATTTGTCTTTAATCATCTTGAAGAATTACGCAACTAATCTCAATTAGTGCAAACTTATTTTGTTAAGAATAATTGTAATTCACTTAATATACCTCTTAATTATGCTAAATTAATTAGCAACACTTTTTATGCCAACCTTGACCCTCCATTGGTCATTAAATATCAAATTAGGGGTTTCATATAATTAACTTTGGATATCTTCTTTTATTCATGTTTAAACAATCAACAATTAATTACTTATTTAATCACTTACTAATTGTTGACAATTTTCTTAATTAGGATTAATTATTTTCTCACAACTATTTTACTAAAATTGATAATTTATGCATTATGCAAAATATTAAAAACCATGGGGCAATTTATATTCCTCAAAATGATATTTAATTTTGCCTCATTATTTCCCAAGGAAAATAATCTCATAAATTACCTAAATTAGAGACAACATACTTTCTAATTTTTAATAAATATTTAGTTGCCTCTTAGGATTTTATCATAATTTTCTCAGGGTATTTTATGACCCACAAATATTTCAGGGACCTATTTGCAAATTATCTAATGTTTTAGGGACCCTTTTCGCACATTATTTAATCTTAGGAGAAATTGTTCTAATAATAAGGTAAATTAAATATAAGGTGTTTGAGATCTCATATTCACCTATTTTCAATAGGTATATTCTACCAATTTATGATATTTACCCTAAGTCAAATTTTAGGGTATTACAATATGTATGTGTATTTGTTTCTTTACTTGGGAGTATTTTAGTACTTTTATCTTTATTTTAAATATTTATAGGTATTTTTGCACCTTCAAAAAATCATACATGTTTGACGCACCTTGGGTAAAAGTTTATGAGTGTGTTTGCACATTTACCATATTGGAGTTGAGGGTATTTTAGTACTTTCATAAAAATAGCGTGGGTCTCCCAACAAAATGTAACGGACGTTAGCCTAGTTTAATAGACATATCATTTTTTTTCTCTAATTTTAAAAATTTTACCCCTAAAAGAATTTTATGGTGTTGGGCCCACTTTTATAATAAGTTAGTCAGCATTTTTGCATTACAACCCATTTTTTTATATGCCGTATAAGCGTTATGGTTAAAATTAGAAGAAAAAAGTCTATTCGCATAAGCTGGTTTGGTGGGGCGAAAAAAAGGAGACCTGGCAGCACAAAGTGATCATGAATCTGTGCAAAATTATTATGTTGTTGTGAATATTTTGGGTTTGAGTTCTTTTATAATCATTTGTCTTATTTTCTTCTCAAAATCTCATTTTCAGCCTTAGATTAAA